>VBVQ01001042.1:0-41394 GCA_011636635.1 Tetramorium simillimum
CGTCTACCCTCGTTTCCCTTCGTATTACCCCCTTCCCTCCCCCCTTTATAACGCAGCTCGTCCAAAAACATATCTTTCCTACTTCGTCGATTGTTCCTCTTGTGCACCTAACGCACGGTTGCTTCGGGGTATATCCTCTCGACCAGTTGGAGCGCCAGTGAAATATCCGTTTCGACGGACTTCCACGTGAAATTGCAGTTTTCGTGCGCCCTTCCCTTCCGGCTTTCCCCCCCGCTCGTCAGTTCGTTCTGCTATCCTTGCAGCAACGGCGATTCTTCGATCGTTACGGCGTTAGATTTCCAAGCGCGACCGGGATTGACTTGGAAAGCACATCCGGTGGGAAAAAAAAGCAGACTTTACATGGACGGGACGAGCGGCGCTTTTACGACCCGCGTCGTTCGACGCGCTCGTCGATTTATTTTTTACGCGAATCGGGAACTCGTCCCGCCTGACGATAAGGTGGTTGTTCGGATGATTGATCACGCGCGAATAATATGGCTATCGTGGATAGTGTAGTGAAACGGTTCACCGCTCTCCTCTTCGTATGCCGAGTTGTACCTTCTTCACAAGAATGTCGCAAGTTTTGCGCCGGTCTGACAGCTCATTTTCGCGGATAATAAGAGCGAAAGATAGTCTACAGGCCGTCCTGTCCGAGGTAGGATGACGACCTCGTGTTCCGGGCGCAATTACCCCGCCCGGAAACTCGATCGATAGCACTCGATCCAATCGAGAGAGAGCGAGAGAGAGAGAGAGAGAGAGAGAGAGAGAAAGGTAGGAAGGGAGGGAGGATCAGCCAGACACTTTCGAACAAACTGCCAGGATAATCGTGATGACGATAATATCATCTATGCCCCAATTGTCCGTCATATTTCTGACGAATGCATGCGCAAGCGGGTCCACGTAATACCGTGGAGTACTTTCGGCGAAGGTATAACGATAATCGCCGCCGTAACCGTAGTCATAAGAGTAAACCGCTATCGTTACCGCGAGTACGCGCGAGCTAACGCGGGTTTATATAAGGAAAACGTCTCGCAGTGTGTCGGTAGCTAAACCGCCGCGCGCCGGTCCTTTAGACCGTCCCTCTAATCCCAAAAGTTCCGCTCCTTCGCAATTCGTTCGTTTCAAGTACGAGCATCGTGCCCCGGTCCAGTAGTCCGCCGGCACAAAGCCTCGGCAGACCTCTAACGAGGTGTCGCAGCCTCTGCAGGATACTCCCGGGTCCCGCGTCCTCCTGAAACTCCGTAATTAATCTCGGACCGCCGCGCGGACGGGTCGCGCACAGCTTCCGACCCGCGCGGCTGGCAGCCGTGCAGCATTCTGAATGGATTCTTCGAGAATATGTGTGCATGCATGTATACTTGCGCGCGCGCGTGTGTGTACATTTCCGCGTGTTGGTTTGCCGCTACAGTGCTTACGGCTATTTTCGAACTTGCGACGACCTCTCTCTCTCTCTCTCTCTGTCTCTGTCTCCTCTTCTCGTGTGTCCCACCAACAGAAATTCTCCCGGCTATCTCTTTCTCTTTCTCCTTCCGCTCGCTTGCCTTCTCCCTCTCGCAGACACATCCTGGAGAAAATTTCCGCCGCACCTCAGAGACTGCGAATGGATACTAATGTAGAAGTTAGGACGCCTTAGAAGCAACGTTAAGTTCCCGTTGCGCGTCCTCGGCGAGCCGTCCCTTTGTTTTCTACTCTTGTATCTGTAAAAGCGATCGCGTCTAACTTCGGCGACATTACGTCTTTCGCGTTGAGTCTCTTAAACTTAATTATTTGCCCCTCTGTGATTCGCGTTTTAACTCTTTTGTGTTGTACGATCAATGAAAAAGAATCTGCGAGGAATCTGGGCTTTTTGCCATCTTGGAGCGTAGCGACTCTATTGCCGTTGGACAATTTTACGATTTCACACTTACGATTGTATCATTTGACCAATGACATTTCAATCTCTTATTCTTTTTTATTCTTGAAAATCTATTTTATTTCTCAATCAAATTATGTTACTGCCATCGTTTGAGACAAGTTTTTTCGATAACGTGTGCAATATTTATAGCTTCTTTTTCTAACTTGTTCACAGCAGCTTTCAAAAAGCTGCAGCTGATACTATTTAATTCTGTACGACAGCCACACGTATTTTCTGTCCAACGCTCGAGGGAATATACTTTTCGAGCGCCATACAAATGATAGCTTCTCCTCTCTCTCCCTTTTTTCCGGACGTATTATTTCGCTGAAACTTGACAGCCGCGTCCGTCGCCGACAGTATATATTACGTTTACGTATTTGATCTCCGCGGGTTATCGCAGTGTCTCCTGGCATGCCCGGCGAAGCTCTGTCTATCCATTTTCCCCTTTTACGACGGAGTTAAGTGCGTGGAGACGCATAACTCGGCAGCGGAAGCGTACAAAAATATTGATCGTGCCCGGTCCGGCGCTGCTGCCAGCGCGAAAGAGTCAAGTTAAGAATTACCGCGCGCGCGTACCCACTATAATATGCAACAAGAATCTCGTAAATAGAAAAATGCTGGGTTGTAGATCCATCAGGTGTGGACCAGATATATCACAGGGGCGCTATAACAATTTTTTTACAATTTTTCCACAACTATTAGCCCCAATTTCCATGCAAAATTAAATATCTTTTCGTCGTCCAAGTTGGTTTAAAGAAAATTAATGATTTTATCATCGCAAAATTATTCTGCCTCTTATTCATCCAGAGTTTTAATTATTCTACTTGATCCCGCGTATTCTTTTTCCCAAATCCTCTGGGATGAAAATTCCAGCAGGCTAAAGTCGCGTCATTCCTACCGAACGAGTCGTTACAGGAAGAACGGTCGGGGAGACTTAATAGCGTCCCAACAACGAGCACACTCGGAAACTCGCCTCGGATAGCTTTTCTCCCACTTTAATTACGGTCAGGCATGCTTTAACCATTCTCGTGGGTCGCCTCGTCACCTCTTTCGCTCCGGCAAGGAACGCCTGCATCGCGACTGCATGCGCGCCGGCTAAACCCTTCGCGCGCCGCCGCCGCCGGTCGATAAGACGTCGCTTCGAGAACTCTATCAAAAATGCACTACCCGACACGCGTGGCTATTCGCTTTCGAGCACGATCCGACTCCGTACAATAAAGGAATAAAGGAGATAAATGTACCATAGTGGACACAAAGGTTAAAGTAATCAGTTTACATTTGTCGTTCTAATAAAGCAAATAAACCCTGACGAGAATACATATAGGATTAAAGACATAATACATCTCGCTAATGAAAAATCCTATACGTTTCTGCCACATTATTTTTAGCGGCAAATAAATGAAGTAGTTTCATCTACTTCATTTTCAAAATTTAGTTTGCTGAAATCTTTTATTTTCAATTCACTGTAAACTCCTATGGGGTTGCCATTGCTCCTACTCAATATTTCATTAATTTTGACTCTAAGGAAGGTAAATTTTGACTAAAATTAAAGTTAATTTATCTAATTTAACTTTCATGTTAGTCAAAATTTTACCTTCCTCTTAGTAAAAATTAATGAAATATTGAGTAGGAGCAGTGGCTGGCAGATCTATGGAATAGTTAAAAATAACTCAAACTGAGTCTAATTTGACACTACGAGTTTAACAGTGTAGAAACGAGAAAATCATAAACTTTCCAATTTTTCAGGACGAGTTGACTTTAAACGATAAAAAAATTTATTATTGAAAGATAATATAATTGAAGTAATATAGTGTGTTTACGCGAACAACTGGAATTGTTCATTGTATTTCGTTTCAATTGTGTCCTTTTTATTGCCAGTGGCGTTGGTGCAAAAATGGTGCAATAGACAAGCCTCGAAAAGAATCGTCGAACCGGCACAATTACTGTGCATTATTCCCAATCAATGCAGGCATTAACGGACCATCGGGCCGATAGCGAAAAGGCGAAAAGACTATGCAACAAAAGCTTATCGTTTTAAATAGCGGCGGTATCGTTAACGCGCGAGAACGTTGACCTGGATAACCGATCATTGCATATCGCTAGGAAGCAAGGGAAAATTCTCTTTCTACCTATCGAGGAGGATGCCACGAAATACTTGGTGAGCGATTTCTTCGACAACGTGGCGCACTGCACAGCTCGTTACATCGAAGTTCGATACATCCGTCCGATAACTGCTCATATGGCCAATACTTACACCCTAGAGATTCACTTGTCCATACCGGCTTCGCAACGTATATTGGCCCTATGCTCGACCGATACTTCGCTGGTTCCACTTCCGCAAAGTTTGTAACTGGAGAGTTATTCAACTAGGAATTAGGAGAGAAAATGAAAAGTCCATAACCCTTTATTATTTGTTACTTGGCGGTATTTCGTTATAAATGACAATTAATTTAATTAATTATTTTTGCATTATATTATTGCATAGCTGTTGCTTACCCGTAATGAATTTATTAATATACATATAATATATGTATATTTACATTTACATAATTTATGTTTTAATAAATATTATCGCGCGATTGCTTTCGCGTGCGCAACTTACCTAGAATAGAAATTTGTTGAACCTGAAAGCTTTATCAATTATCAGAATTTTGAAAATAGAGTGCTAGCTTCGTGAAAGTTTCTCCGCGATTCTGTTTTTATTTATCTCTGTTGTAATGTTTATCCATGCTCTCGATGCACATTTTTATCACACTCAGCTCCGCAGGGATGCTCGGGGCGTCGAAATACCTCGCACCGAACCTGAAAGTTACTTTCGGGAACGGCAAGCAAACTTCCCGACTTACCTACCCTTTTCAACTCAGGTTCAAGCCAAATAGCTACCACAGGGTTACTGGGAAATATCTTTCGGCGGTGTTTCCGCGGAACATAAAAATATAGTCTCAAGAACTGTGGCAGATGGTATGCTTCCTTGAACGGAGGAGGAAGTGCTGCATGCACTCGTGTTTGCATACACTCTCGACAAGACGAATAATTCGACGATCAAAGAATGCGGTTCTCATGCATGATATATTTTCGGTTTTACGTGGCATTAATATCTTTTCTTTCTGTACGACTAACAGTACACGCATCGAACGAAAAACTTAATGGTTTTTCTTTTTGATTCAAAGCTCCTAAATCCTCACTTTTAGATATTTTATCGACCTACGTTTTTACGCTACCATCAGCTTGCAACGAGACTCGTCATAAGTACTTTTTAATAACGGCTCGTAATCTGCGGTGAACTTTCTTTCGAGTTACATGGAACTGCTTCTGGAATCAAAAGATATTTATTGACACACGTATTTGCTATACTACCTTGCTTTACTTGATTCTAATTTCAAGCAAATGTTTTATCATTTCTTTATTAATTAATTGCTAAAATTGAAAAGTTACCGTATTGATTTAAATTTTTATTACATACTTTTTAATATTTTATCTTATATTTTCTAACTTTTTTATTATTTACATATAATTACATATCACATATATACTTTATGTGTTAAATGTGACCATATTTCCTTTCTACGACATATATTTCTTTAATTGCATTTCTTACGACATGCCGTTCATTTTTTTGAGTGACTTCTCTTGGCAAACATCATTAGTCTAGTATATTGACCTTACATACATGAAGAGATACTCGCGCCGCTAAGCTCCGTACTCGTAAACGTTTCGTAAACGAAGCGCGAACGCATGTCCCGTTCACGTGCATAAATCATTATTACATCCGACGCTCTTGCCGACCCGAGTCGTCACCGTGCTCGCAACTCGGCTTCGTAAATATTTCACGCGCGTTCCAGATTCGCGAAATCTGCCTTATGACGCGCGAACTTTCCGCTCGACAGACGATTCGCGGGACGCACCGGCCGAACGAGGGGACGGGGAGACCCAATTGATCCCGGGGACGAGAAAGGCAAGCTGAAAGATTCAATGCGGCCGCACCTTGGATACTTGCATTATGTAAATGCCGGAGTATTACATTATGTAAGTGCACCGCGCACCGGGCGTTGAATAACGTTAATGTCGCGCGGGCGGCCCGGTCCGCCGGGCCATAAATCCGATTTATACACGAATATGTCCGCTCTAGTGGCCGCTAAATCACCCGGTTTTAAGAGCGAGATAAGGCTCGCATCGATTGCCGGCGGATGAAGTGGCAGGCACGATCCGATCCGCGGCCGAACACATCGACATCGGGAGGGGAATTCTACTGCTTTGCGGCAGCTCGCGCTCCTTCCTCGGCGCGCTGAAATATTCAGCGCGATTCACTTCAGATGCCTGCATTATGTAGCGTTCGCTTACCGTCCCTTTGAATGACTATTCCATCGATCGGGTAATTACTCGCATGGAGCATTGCCGGATGGAAGTACTTTCTTTCCACCTTCTCCTCCTCCTCCTCCTCCTCCCCCTCCCCCTCCCCTGGCCGCATTTCTAAGAGTGAGATTCGACGGCGGGATTACGGATGCACTTTCGCGACGTCTTACGTGCGATTCCACGAAATAGCAGTTCGCCATCAGTTCGATGAATGGAAACAAATTTGCATATTTCAAAAGATACCAGCTGGCTTTGGAATTCTGATGAAATTGAACGAGCCGGAGGTATCCCCTGCCCCCTCTCCACTTTCAAATTTAGAATATTTTCCGATATTCGTTCTCTCTCTCTTTTTCATTTTCATTTATGGAATCTCTAATTTAAAATTTTTGCATGATTATATATACACTTTGTGAAAATTTGGGACATGTCGAAATAAACTGGTAAAATAGATCTCATCTACGAAGCCAGTTTGTGATGTATTATCTCCGTTAAAAGTGGCGAAGACCGGCGAAACCGAGTTTCTTTTAAAGCACGAAGAAAACATCTCTTCCTCGCTAGTTGAATTATTGAACAATCTTCTCTGATGTATCAACTACATTATACGGATATTATTACTATCGCGTCTTCATAAAATAATCATTTATTGTGCGCTTCTGCACTACTCTCTATTAAACATTAACGTTCCGGCGTTTTTACGATCTACGTTATCGCGTGCACCAAAATTAAAACGCACATAACAGTCAGCCAGTTGAGTAGAGCAAAGAGCGCAAGAAACGGCGGAGCGTTAATAGTTTGAGGTACTTTCATCTCGGCGGAACAATACCTACGTGAAACCAAAAGTGTACATGCGCAACCGCGTATAAATATATTGCACTCATTCTTAAAACGTCCTCGTGCACGAGGATTAGCGTTTGCTTTCCTCTCCTCTCTTCTCGCGCTCGTCTTTTTCTCTCTGCTTTACAGAGAGAACTTTTTTTAGAAAGAGCTTAACACGAGTGTTCTACTATCTTCGCATACAGCTAGCTTCGATACGAGGGACACGGTTAATCGGACGAGGGTTAAATCCACATGCTTAAGTCGCTCCGTTATGTAAAACTGGTCGAGACCAAGGCACCGAGCCGGGAGTCCACGTTGCTTCTATCCCGACAAAATCATCCGTTATCTCATTCCCTCTTTCTCTCTCCTGCCTCTTTTCCCCTATATCGTAAATCGACATCGGCCGCCGCGCCGTGTTGCTGCATCGCGCGCGGCTTTCGGTAAACTTTTTATTCATCGTGTCCCCCGGGGAGATCGGGCCGTGCGGACGCGTACGTGGGCGTGGGAGTATTAAAGGAAAATCGATCTCTCTCGCCGACAGAGAGAGAGAAAGAGAGGAAGGGAAAGAGAGAGGGGTGCATTTCCCATACACACCGGCGGTCTGTGGTACGCGACCCCTTCCACGTTCATTCGCCACCCGTTCGTTCGGCCATCCTCCTCTCTCTCTCTCTCTCTCTCTCTCTCTCGTTTCTCCATCCGCGGTTCGCGATCGCAACCCCTCTCACGCCGGCGCGGCGTGAGCGAGCGAGCGAGCGAGCGAATGGCGGCAGCTACAATGCGCGGAATCCTATCTGGAAAGTTTGAGCAATACTCGAAATTCTGGGTCAGACGAATCGTGGCTTCCCCGGCGAGTCGTACGTCCCATCCCGTCCCGTCCCGTACCGTCCCGTCCCGTCCCGTTGCGTCGCGGCGCGCCGACAAATCTCTAAGAAGATCCAATAAAATCGATCTCGCGGACCGACCAACGTCTCTCTCCGACCGATCAGGACCCACCCGGCAACGGGCGCAGGTATTATCGTCCAGGAATTGCTCGGGGAAACGAGATTCCCCGAGTGGCGCAATGCGTTCGCCGTGAGTGAACTTGCGTACGGCCGCTATGGCACCGACGTCTTCATAATCTCGGTTCAGAACGCCGGAATTGTTTTGGATTCCTTTACATTAACAAATCTCGAAATTAACACAGTGTAAGTGAAATCTGTGAAAATGAAAATAATTAATTTTGGGAAAATAGCGAAACATTTATTTAGAGCTATCTTTTGTTGGATACAGATTTTTGGTCTTGACACCTGTTAATTAAAGTATAGCCATTCTCTAATTTCTTTTTTTTTTCTATAAAATATACGCGTATTATTTTTATGTAAAAATTATTAATTTTTCTATGAAATATGCATATATATGCAATAGTCGTGCAATGGTCGTCAAATCATTTAAATGCAAATATATGCATTTAAATCAATTACATAAAAAGAGTTGTAATAAAAGGTCTGTGATATGAATATAAAATAATAATAGAACCCGTCGCGCGCTGAAGATGAGAATTTTAGAATCTAGCAACCTATTTGATCATTTGAAAGATACCATCAAATTTAATTTTGCTTTTTGTTATTAATTGCGAAAACACTTCGATTTTGCAATATTATGACAGGATTGAGATAATAAGATATCTATCGTACGTCGAATCACGTTCGAAATTGGAAATTCTCTTACTGTAGATATAATCTTAATTTTCATAATTAAGTGAATCAATAGTACAAAGTATTAGCATCATTGTATTTTTCCTCTTCGTTCTGAGGTATGAATAAGTAATTCTGATTCAAGAAAACAGTTCTAGAGTATGCCATCTGTTCGGAACGGCTTTATCTACTGTCAAAGCACTGCTCCGCTGGGATTGAAACATTCATACGCGCGTAGGGAAATCGATAAATTTGTTTTCATCGATTTTAAACGCAGTTTAAAACGTATTACTACGGCATATATATTTAGACAGTGTATTTTGCGTACGGCCCTAAATTAATTCACTCTTGCAGATACGTATCCTCGTTCAAATAATGGAGCAATTGTCGGAAATAGCACATACAGCTGATTCAACATTTGTAATTCTCTGCTATCAGAATTCACGAAATTCTGCCGCGATGGATATATCGACAACTAAATTGCTGATGATTGAGGGAGCGTTTCATCTCGTCATAGGCGAATCCCCGCCTTTGCGCAGCTCCGCGCAGTTACTACCAAATGAAATTTCTTGTACTACTATGACGTTTCCGTTTCCGCATTAAGCTAGGACCACTTATCTTTTTATAGTCGACGAGATCGGATCAGGTCGGATAATTATTGCGAGCCGGCTTACTACCATTCCTCGATGTACTCTTCGCCCGGGTGTAATCTTCCTCGAAACGATCCCTCTCTCTCTCTCTTCTCCGTCTCACCCCTTCCTTCATACAAAATCTCTTGGTATATCTCGTACGTGGTATTCTCATTCGAGCAGACATCAGGTTTTGCCCTTCGTGCACTTGTCGGCCCACCTCCGCACCGACTTAATGGAGGGCAATGTCTGTTGCAGTAATCTAAGCAAATGAATTTCTCGATAAATCACCGCGAGCTCAATTCGTCCTGCGAGTCAGTTTTCGTAAGAAGAAGCGACTATTCGTCTACAACACAAATTTCAACATCGCCATTCTCGCGCAGTATGGCGGTATTAAAGTCTTTGCTCTGATCCCGAAACATTCCACCGTAATCGTAAACTCCCGTGATACGTCCACAAACATGTCCTGCAACATGGTACTAGTATAACTCAGATTTGTATTGCGATAACAACGAGATTTATTAAAGAATACTTAGTTATGCAAAAACTCTCAAGGAAATTCACATTAGAAAGTCACACGAGATGATTGACTGATAGTGCACTTAATATTATGAGATCGTGAAGGAAAGATAACGATTCTTCATCATTTAATAGATAATGGATGTTTTATATATATATATATTTTTTTTTATTATCACATTTATTTCGATTAATCCTAGACACATTTGCGGTGAACTCAGCAATTTTATTGAAGGAAGACAAATGGATATAGCAATGATAACTTGATCCTTAGCTATTCGTTATTATTTTGGTAAAAAAAATCTTATTGCTTCTTTAGACAATAGCGCGAAATAATAGATTTCAAACAATATATAGCTATATTGCTGAGGAATCTCTTTATCTAGATTTTCCGATTTTACACGTCTTTTAAATATATCGAGAAATTTCAAACATTATTCGAACGAGTGAAACCGCAAATATCGATTTCAATGAAGTTAACAAAGTATCATATACCGCTATTCAAGTGGCGCTATCAAGATAAAATCTTTATTAGAAACTTTTCCGTAGGCCTCGTAATTTCCGTGCTATGCGCAGAACTAATTCGACGGAACTAATAACGAAAGAATTTACGGGGGATGGCTGTGGTCGCGCGGCGAGGAACTTCCTAACGACTTTCTGCCCGGTAACTGTCCGGCCGTTAACTTCCCGGTGCCAGTGATTTTCAGGAAAGCAATCCGCGATCACGCTTTCGAACCTTTCGCAGCTGCCTCCCAGCGATCGACCGTTGAAATCTCGTCCTTCGTCATTCTCTTGGTTCTTTCCATCGCGTGCATTTTCTTCGATGTCTTTCTCTCTCTCTCTTTCTCTCTCATGACCCTTCGGTTCTTACAGCCATTTCGCATCCGAGCTTTCGACTCGACGCTAAACTCGTTCTTGAAACGACGCAGCACGACCCTATCGAAGAAAAAGCAGGAGCCTGGGGGGAAAAGCGACAGGGAAAGAAGGAGGTGGGTCGCGCGCGCACGGGCGGGATTGCAGACAGGGGTGGAGAGTAAGAAGTTACGAAACGACGAGCGAACGCGTTACTTTGGCTGCACTCGTCATGAGCGACTCCGCCAGAAGAAGGGCGCGAGGGAAAAGGAGGGTACGAGACAAAGCAGCAAAAAAGGAAACGACGCTCTAAGTTGGGAGCAGGGCCGGTTTTAATCCAAATGTGCTAGTAGCCCAATGAGAGGACCATGCCACTGTTACGAATTTCATTAAGTGAAGTATATATTAGTGTTTTAGCGGAAGCTAAAAGCTCGAAAATAAGGGTTAATTCCTCTACAAGATGTTCCGATTTTCTATTATTTTTAATCAATGGTTCGGAAACGTGTTTAGAAACATACAAGATAATTGCAAAAAGGGTTCGTGCACGTAGCAATGGAAGTTGCTGTAACGGTACATTTCTACTTGTTTGCGAAAATGCTCGAAACCCTTTGCGTCATACCGAAAGAAAAACGAAGGTGAAAGCATAGTCTAGAGAGAGAGTTTGTTCGTTAACACTGTATTTTTGTACCTTTCCGTTTTGTTTTGGCTCTGATCCCTCAATTACTAACGCGTGGAGAATGCTATTATATAAAAATCTTTACAGCGAGTAGATTAATAATCAAAGATTATTATCTGGCATTTCGTTTAGGATCAAAAATCACGTTATATCTTTTGTTAAGTTATATTATATTAATTGCTAATTGAAGAAATAAAGAGTAAACAAACACGTACAAATAGTACGAATGGAAAACTAAAGATAAATTATTGTACCTGTTATATATTCAAAAATTTAAATTTATATCTCTTGCATTGCAAATCGCCGTCATAGGACTCGCAGCATGGGATTTGTAGAATTCACAGCATATCAATATTACTATCAATACACAGTTATCTTCAATATTTTTATGAACACTTTACTATCAATATTGACACAGTTTTATTAATATTGCGATACCGATATATTTTTAGTCTCACCGTTATTTGCTTTATGTTCAATCAATTTCTCTCGCGTTCAATAAAATTATGTATTTTTAGCTCTGCGTGATTCGTTGTATCTCTTTGTAAATAATTAATTCTGAATATAAACTATTAAAATTATACAGATTATATTAAAAGAACTGATTTAACATAGCGCGATGATTCTTAATTTGAACGTTTGCTAGAAAAGAGAGAAATGGCACTAGAATGTTACGTGAATTTGGAGTATATGTATAAGATATTATTCATTTTTATTTTAAATCTTCGTAAAATGCAGAATCTGTCTCTTTCACGTCTCTGAAGCGTAAAACCGGCCCTGGAAAGAATGAAGGTGCACGACGTGGTGTAGTGTCCGGAACAACTCGAAACTAATTTATAGAGTCTCTTAAGGATCTTCCTGCGGCTGCAACGGTCGTCGATAAATAGAGAAACAGGAGAGCGCAGCAGCAGGACCGACTTTGACTGACGTTTAAGTTCTTTTATAAATACAGCCATCCGCTTTCTTTCGAGACGTCTGAGCGAGAAAAAAAGCATTCGAGACGCGGGTTAGAGAAAGATAGAAACTATCGTAAAGGATATGCGATCAATACTTTACAGTATCTTGCTGTTCGCAGAGGCTAATCAAGCTCTACAAATATACGGAGACAGAAAAAGCGAAATTTAAAGGAGCGTAGGGGTTTCTCTCGCGGGAATTCGCCGCTCGTAACTTACGCGTCGAGTGTATTGCAGCCCCAGACGTAATTTTATACTTTTATGTCCTTTCGATACCGTTCGCGGGGATGGGGAGCTTTACGCGGATACGCGACGCATCCGAAAACTTTTTCCCGAACCGTTACGCTTTAGTGATATTTCGACGGTCGGCACGTGATGTCGAAAGTTTCGTAGAGAGCGCGTGTCCCATGAGTGTCATACTTTCCCGTAGGTAAAGTTTCGTCTGGTTTATCTACCATTGTGCACGCGGATTGATCAATATTGGTTATACTACTATATTGCCATATCGCTGATCTAGGAAATCTGAGCCTCGTACATTAACAAATTAAGAGTTACGTTTTTTCTTTTTTTTTTTAATTGCTTGTCTTACCAATTTGAAGTAATTTGTTCCACAAATTCACGTACAAAAAATATTATCCTGGAATTACTCGGAGAAATAATTGAGTTCCGTCGTGCAGCTTTTTTTCTGTCAGGCTTGATTTGTTGTCTTGTTCCATTTGCGGATTATTTTCGTATAGAAAATACGATTAAAAGGGTTTGTAGATTTTTTATTTCACGTAAGATAAGTGAAATTACATTAAACAGTGCGATTTGTTAAATTAATTCTCACGAATCTGGAAACGTTTACTAATGAGAGAGGGCTTGGGAACACGACGTACAATTAGTTAGTTTTCCCTCTTCACTTTCCAATTATCGCATCACTCCTTGCCTAATCCGCTGCGACGCTCTCAGTATCGTGCATCTTCTCTGCATGGCTTCCTACCGCAACTCTCTAGTTCCATCTCCTCGGCTTTATATCTACAGAGTGTCCCAAAGCTATCAGCATATCTTTTATCTTGAGTTTAGTTTTATCGAAAGTCAAATAGTGAAGAGAAACAGTATTTCTTACAAGTTTTCTTTAAGTTATAAATTATTATCACATTTTTCTTCGAGAATCATTACTCATAGAACAGATTTATGTAATCACATTTCGTATCATAAATCAATTAATAAAACTTAATCGTGTATAATCGTAACATCGGTTAATGTTCGAAATTTATTCAAATTTAATTACTACACAGTGATTTATTAACGAAGGAGAAACAGAGGATTCCTTACACGTGTCTGACAACTCTTGCGTGCGGAGAAATCATTTGTCTCAATGTGTGTTGCAAAAACTTACATATATCATTTTTGATGCTGAATATCGTAAATCAACTTACAACTTGTTAGTTTCAATGACTGATCCGCATTCTTAAGGGAAAACTCCGAAAGAAGATGTCAATGAAACTTTGAGACACCCCGTGGAGCTTCTCTGTCCTCGAAGTAGGAGCTTCGTAACAAAGGTGTCGCGGCAATTATCTCCGAGCGCGTGCAATTACTTCGAGGCCGAGAGTAAACTCCAGACTGGCCCATTTACCGGGATATCGGAGAATCGGTGGCAGCCCTCCTTTCGGAACTCGAGATTGTTGTCGCTCGGGGTTAGTTAATCACGCTGCCAGGGGGATGAAGGGGTCCAAGATGGTGCTCGGCAGTGGTGGCCGTGCCATGAATATCGTGCCGTTCCACACTTCAGCCAAACTTTGGGGAATGCTCCGCTTTGTTCGATATGCGGGCCGCGGAGGGCGAGCGAGGTAAGGAAAAGACGTGGGTTAAGTGAAAAATCGTGTCTCCGAACTCCTCGGGAGCAGCGCGATAAGCACCTAATCGCCCTCCGCTCCGCGATAATGTAATGAGATACGCCTCTATTTAAGAAAATACGTACGTTACGTCGATACGGACGGGATGGGGGTCGTTGATCAAACGAAGTGGGCCACTTTGCGCGGACTTGGATCGTGTTCAGGGAAACCGAGCGAGCGCGAGAGAATTTCGGGGTAATATGTTTGTAAGAGCGCCTTAAGCTGAGAAGGCGAATGAAGGATCCTGAACTCGAGCGATTCCGACTTGGGATGTTATGCACTTAATTGGTCCGAGTACCACCTGCACGTCGCCGCGTATTACCGGAATTGCAGGTGATTGGAGAAGATAGCCGATAGGTGCCTCGGAGCTCGTCCGACTAATTTAATTGACTGTTCATACGAAGTTAGGGGATTAGATGTGGACGGGTAGTTAGACTTCTCTATGTGTCGCATGAAGGGCTTTTTGCAAACGCGTAATGACACATACGTGCACACCCATGTACGTGGATATCTAAATTGGGAGATTATTCTCTATTTCATTACATACTACTATAAATACAAATAGAAATTATTCAGTTTAGATAAACTGAATCTGGCAAAAATGAGCTTTTTCTTTTTATTATTCTCCATTTGCAATATCCTAGACAATTTTTTTGCAGGTATTTTTTGAAGAACTTTATAAAACTGATTTATTATTATCATTAATAAACATACGAAATTTTTGCATTAATAGATGAGATGTAGATAAAGTAAAGCGCAATATATTTCTCTCAATTGTCATGCTTAAGTTGGATGTATCGTACACTGTCATAGACGCAGGCCTGATTGAACGACCAAACAACCCAGACAAAGTATCCCGCCTCGTTTGTCGCACTCGATAAACGCGAATTGCGTTGAAACTGCAATGTCCACGGACCGAGTACGAGATGAGTACGAAATTCAACGTCGAGAAAATAGGACACGTTGAATAGGTTTCAGAGAAGGGAAGAGGGAGCGAGAGAGAAAGAAAGAAAGGGAGAATTTCACGTAGAGAGAATTTGTTCCACCGTTGAACGGACTCGTAAAAAAAAGAAGTTTAGATTACCGGAGTCGCGGATAGAATTTGTACTCTCCTTTTTTTTTACTCTTTCTCGAAGTGAGCGTAAGAAGCTTGTACTTGTGTGCTTTTCGACTTAATGCCCTGTTCTCAACATATAATATCTGTCTTCTAACGCGACGGAGATCTAACTTGCCGAGACCGTTCAAAATTGAACCGAGTACCACGTCAGGACGAAAGTAAGATAAAAGGCCCTATTTTACTTTCGGGAAACTGATGTTCGCCACATAGATAAAACATGCCCGGGGTCCTTCGCAGCCACGCTGCGAAGGATCTCGTTGCGACGAACAAAAGTGTTAAAAATCGACATCATTATCATATATAACCCTTTAAGCGGTTCGAGCTTTTACAGTGTTGGTGTTAACAATAAGACACAATAATGCAGTGCCGTCGGACGTTTCTCCGTCTTACTATTTCCTTCCATATTTATCTTCTACTTTACCGTATCTCGCAAACAACCAACGTGCGAACGTAAATTTTAAATTTGCTTTACGTTATGTGGAACTAATGAATACAAGAAGGAATAATGAACGTAAAAAGACGGTAAACAACGAAATGAGTTCTGTATATAACATTGTTAGCAGCTTTGCCACTTTTTACGATAATGAAAACTGAATCAACTAAGATATACCGGACTGAATTATGTAATTTGACGCTGATTCTCGTTGATATAACAAAGGCTTGCAAATGATGAGTTGTATTCTCGAAGCTCTGAAGTTATTTTTATTGTATTTTCGATGAAAATAATCAGGTTAATAAAAACTTTTATATTGTGTTTATATACGTCATAAAATCATACCATAAAAGTAATCTGTAATAAGTATCAGACTATACGAAACAATGAAATGTTTTATATAACTGTAAAGTTTTGTTATTTTAAATAAAATTAAATGATATTAAAATGTGTCAAACTGTCTAAAATATAAATATGATTAGACTGCTCTTATTATATTTGCATGGATATATTCAACTTTCTATTTCCGTGCCAATGCATATATAAATATATATATATTTCAACGTACATTGACACAACTGCAGCGGAAATGAAGGGGTTAACCACCTTTGCGGGGATGCTAAATATTCTCGGCGAAATGCCTCGAGCATCCGGCCAACGTCCGCGAACATTCCGTGCTGCGCGAATTGGCGAATTGTCTCAATGCGGCAAGCCACGAATTATCGCGGGATCGTCGTAGAAATCTCCTCGCGCCACTCACGTCAGTTCATTCGCCGTGCGATCGAAATCTCGTTTTGCGACCGCGATAGTGCCACGCTCGTGGATTGCGTCTCAGCCGGCAGTGTCGGGAATTGCTCTGAGATTGAAGCCAAGAAAAGGGATAACGGGCACGTGCATAGGTCTCACTCTTTCACTTCGTCTTGCCGTCTAGCTACTGAGCACGCAGACGACGGGGCTCCGCGGAAAATCACTTCGAAAGCGACGGTGGTAAAAGAGTCGACGTTCATACGGAGAAAGGAACTCCCCCGAAATCGTGCCCCGTACGAGCAAATCGCTGTTTTCACCCTTGAAACGTTTCCTAGCACTCTCGAGCCACTTTGCTTACTTTTAGCAATGGTTATCTTTTTATATGACCATTTGCTGTTTCCGTTCCGTCGTGTGATTAACGTTGCTTATACATATATAAGCTATTATTTGCCCAAAACTGGAAAAGTATGTAGGAAATCTTTCGCGAGAGAAAATAGAATATTTTGAAAGTATCGTGATATCTTTTATCTACGGATTTTTTGGTCGGTTTAAAAGAGACGTTTTTCCAATAAAAATATCGTAGGAAGTTGGCAAAGTTTTCAGCGCATCAAAGACTTCTTATAAACTTAATTAATTTCAGAAAGAAGCAATTAGTTCCAAGTATACTTTATAGAATCTCAAAGTTTGTGGCTGCCATGATATCTAACACAGAAAATTAAAATGTAATGAAAAGGAGTTTATAGAACGTCGAGAAGAAGTCGACTGCGGATTAATTAAAAAATTCGCAGATGTAAGAAACCGCGGTAGCACCGAAATGTCCTGTGTGTATTAAACTAAATGATAAAGACTATACCCATGATTGTAACTTTTAATGTGTCTTTATTTCGTCCATTTGCAGACTGGTGGTACGTTTTGTCTCTATTTTAGTTTGTCCGCTATTACCATCACAACCAAACGATATTACTCGAAGGAGATTCTCGAATCTCCTGGGTTCTGCTGGGCGCCATTATGTGCTTTTAAAGACAATAGCCTTCATTGCCTGATACCACTAGAATAGAAATTACTAGAATAAATGCATTTCCTACCTTGGAAAATCTTACAAATTTATATTGTGTCGCGACTTCTTAATTACTGTAAAATAAAAGCGATCGGGAGATTTTTTATATTTATATTAATTCTACTTTACTTGAGATATAATGTATCGTCCCTTTTCATGTAAAAATCATAAATGTATAAATTTTCATTTTTTGAATAAAGAAGGGGTAAACGTTTTTTTTGTTCCTACTTGTTCGCTAAAACGATGAAAAAAAAAGTCGAATCGCCCGTCCATGGTATTGGCATAAAGAGGACGATATATTCAGGCAATATTTATTTTACTGCGAAACATTTACCTTTTTTATTTGAAGCTTAACGTTTCATAAAGTAATAGATTTGCAGAACGAAATATTATAGATAAACTTTATTTCGTGCCTTTCGGCTTTAAAAGGGCGTGAAATATTATACACTTATTAATGATACTGACAAACATAAATGTGCTAGATATTATTGCGCTAGAAATACCTTTATCATTAGGTAGATGAGCTAGATGAAAATATTTAACGTGTCATGAATTTTAACAAGAGATCTCTCATCTACTATAATAAATCAGGAAAATTAGAGCATATTTAATGACATGATTATCACGCCTGACAACGTGTGCTCGGTGAGCAGATAATTCATATTACATATTCGCGGTTAGATTCGTACCGCGTCATTAAACTGCGCTTTGATTACATATGCGTCTTCCACATGTCTTTTTATTTCTGTTACGTTAAATGAGATAACCCGAGATTCAAAGCGATAGGCTGTTACATGGTCGTTATGCAAATTACGCGTTATTTGATATAACGATGCGCTTTCTACTCGATCCAACGCATTTTTCACAGCATTTGATTCTCAGCGTGGAATTCACTTCTGATTCTATAATAATTATTTTACTGTAAACCATATTGACATTTCATTTCCCGTGGGGAAAAGTCCGTTTTCTCGTTTCATGCCGCGGCTTCACTCGGTCACGTAAAATGTGGCTGCAAATGATATGAATGTCGCGAGGCTTTCGAGTCGCGTTATTCTACGCTTTTCTACTTATGTATTATGACTGCACTCAGACATTTATTAACATATTCCAAGTATTCTAAATATTTATTTTACAATGTAAAGCAGGTTTTTATTAAAATTTTTGTGAAACGCAAGGGGATTGGGAGTCGCAACGTTGCATTTCCTTTATAGCTTCAAATTTGTATTGCTCATATCTAAAATAGCACAACTGTTACCGTTGCATTACCGTTGCTGGCCGAGAAGTAATGAACACTACAGCCTTACGTCGTGTCTTTATTATCATTGGAAGTTTGCGTGTACAGCGCGTATCTATACCTTGCGCACATACTTGGTTACGTACTTGCACCTGCGACCGGATATCGAGGCGGTATTATAACTTACATTTTTATCTGTAATACGATGTAATATCTCTTGATACATACACGTGTCGATACTGCATGTCCGTAAGAAAATATTTCCAGTATTTCTCATGGTTACCTCGACATTATTTTTCGAGAGAAGAGAGTTTGTAAAAATACATTAGATCACAATAATTTATTGTTAAAAGCAAAAGTCGTGTAACATACCAGCCCGTCAACTAAAACGTTGAAATAATAAAATGTTTTTGTACGAATCTGATCCTGATAAAGAAAATTCTTTTACACGTGTACAGATAAAAATTCTACTTCATATATAATTTTAAACAACACGGCAAGCTTCTGTACTTTACTGTTCTTTGATTTATTTCACAAATTACCAGTAAACAAACAGTTCTCGAAGTACAAGCTATAAGATTGAATCGAACTGGGAATTATGACTAACAAGTGGCGTACAACGGGGAAATCACTTGGCGATTTATGCAGCTTTGACTATCCGCAAATTTAATGCGATCACCGCTCGAATCATCGAAAGCGTTTATCAGGATCGAAAATAATCCACATGGAAAGCGCTTCGCGATGTTATTGAGGGAAAATTCCGCGGGAAATTCCCGCTCGATCGCTCGTTTCCTCGGACACGTCCGACTCCGTGCGATGATTTAGGAAATATGACACGACTTCGCGCCCTCAGCCCTTTGGAGCACGGCCAAGCTTAAAAAGCCCCGCCTCGGGCGAGCATACATATTTCACAGCTGTATATGCCGCCGCTGCCACATGATATACCAACGAAAGAGAAAGAGGGGGGAAGGGGGGAGAGAGAGGGAAAAGTAGAAAAAAGCGAAAGAAATCACCGATCAAACGTACGTGCAATACGAGGACGGTAGTCTGTAGTCTATCGATGCTCTCGAGACACGCTTTCGGAGGAAAGCCGGAGACGCGGGGACCAAGGGAAACGTTCTCTCGTCTCGAATAAGACGGATTTGTGGCGAATCGTGCGAAACGTAAATCTGGCTCGGAGTTGAAGGCGGGAATTCCGGTTGAGTGCACTACAGTGTTCTTACCCGTCCTCGAAGATAGTAGCGTGCGCAAGCAGAAAAAGGGAATCGGAGATCGGATGCTCTGAATAACACGCGCAGTTTTTGCGCTTTTAAAATTCTAATATCGACAAAGCGATTGATGAGAGATTTGATCTTCGCACGCGAAAGTTTCGCTTTCGTTCGCACTTTTAGGGATTACGGTGCATTTTTGCACGTTAGGAATATTTTATCGCGTTTTACCGGCTGACTGCGACCTGACGCCGCTACGTGATTTGCGAATAAACGCCTAATGAGAATAAAGTCAAAAAATCATCTCACAATTCTGCGGTAATCTGCAGTAAAGCGAAAGGAATGCATTATACGAGTGAATAATAAAAGCAGAGCGTATGCATACGTGAACGTCACGTCAAAAGCCCACATTCTTTCTGAATATTTTTCTCAGCTTAACCGCGCGTTTTGCAGCGTGCAACACCGGGTCGTCGGTCTCGAAAAATTAAACCGCATTCGTTCTGTCGGTTATTTTGCGCCGGAATGTCAAATTTCGGTCAGCGGCGTCGCCGAGATTCGCGACGAACGGCACACCGAAAATCCGGAGAGAGTTTTCTTATGCGAATGAAAGGAGCGACGAATATCGCGGGATATTTTGCGGGAGGGAGCTAAACAACGTATCGGGATCAGCACCGAAAAAATTGTACGAATCTTCGGGACCTGGTTTCCCGGCAAAATGGGATTACGTCGGACGACGCGCGGCGAGTTGTCGCGGACACGATGCGCGATACTCAAAGCGACAGTTGCATTATATATCAAGACGGAAGGATAATAACGGCCAAAGAGAATAAGCGATCAAACAATGCTCGAAGAAACTGCCTGCAAAAAGGGCACTTTAGAGACGGAGGAAATGAAAAGCGCCGAGCGACGGCATTGTTTGAAGATTGGACGTCGACAAACCCGGTCGAATACTCCATGGCGATGCAAGTAGCATTTCCCAGATTGGATCTTGTGAATTCGCGTTGGGCTGTTGTGTCTGCGATCTATAATATCGCCGCCGCGGAATACTTATATTATGAAACTACACCAGAACCAGGGGTTCCAGAATGACCGCAAAGTTCCAGCTTTAATAAAGAGTATTCAAATGGAGTAGATTCAAAGCCACTTTACACTTCAGCTGGGGTGATATTATCGCACAAAGCTATCTCTTGATTTTCTTTAGGTTCGTCGTGTAATTAATAATGTCTTGCTCCTTTTGATTGTGACTCTTGTGAAAGCGACTGTTATTTTTTTTTCTTCTTGTTGGAAATTCTCAGTATAAAAGTACACGCTAATATTTGCACGACGACGGAAAAGTATACGAGATACGAATTCGTTTCTGTTTAAATAGCGGCCGAATGCAGCGGGTTGATTAATGAAACGGCTGGGATAGCGATAACGAAAGAGAATCAGCGATCAAACAGAAACCTTTCGCACGAAGAAACGCGCGAAAGAAGGTGAGATGAGGTGAGCTTTGTGAAATCTCAACGACTCGCCTTACGAGCAAGAAAAGTTCCGTCGTTTAATACGTTAAGCTAGCGCGCTTGGTTAAGAATCATGTTTCTCAGTTCGCTCCCATGTAACATTAATCCAACTTAACGTAAAGCTGCGACAGAAAGAAGTACCCGTTACGTATATCGCGTCACCTATTAAACAAGATCTCGGCTTCTCAAATAGAATCGTCCCGCGAAGGTTTGAATTTCCCGAGGAGAAATAATTTGCGTTATGAATTTTTCCGAGAGGAAACGACGCGTCTCCTCGAGTACTGAACTGCACGAGGAGTTCCTCAACTCCATGGTGTGCTTCATGTGAAGTATCGCGCGTACTTATTCGATTTAAATCATCTCTTCCGGATGTTATAGATAACACAAAGTTTTAGAAGTTTGCACGGCCTTCATGCTGAAAGCAAGGAAGATGGCGTTAGGTAAATCTTCTTATCACACTCATACAAAACTTTTGATAGCGTAGTGTAAGATTTCACATTCAGGCTAATCAAATATTTAAGTCGCATGAATTATCAATATTATCCTGTATGTAAATTTCAGATTTAGTTTTGCCTCCGGATTTAATCATTAACTAAATATCTTGGTAAATTTTAAGAATTATACTTTTAATGGAGCGATTAATAGCATTTATAATAAAGATGTAAAATATTTGTATTTAATAGCCTACAATATGATTTCTTAAAAATGTACAAAGTAAAAACTTTTAATTGCGATTGTTTCGTCAAAGTATTTCTGATTTTTTGCGAGGTAAAAGGAGCAAAAAGTTTCATAAATGTTGAAGTTTATGGTTATATTATGCAACGTCGTTGCATCGTAACGAAGTTACGCGTGCTGCTTGTAAGGAAGAAATAGAGACGTAGCGAGGGAATTTTAATATAAAATTCCACATATCGTGAATTCTTTCATTGTGCTATTGTGAAGCAGCTGGCCGAACGTCCACGAAAGACTACAGATTTTCTTTGCGAGAGACCGAGATTTTGCGTGTTACCGTCGAACGCGAACTGTAATAAACACATCTGCAACTGCAGCGGAACTTCTGTCGAACTATCGACAAACCGTTGTGGGAAGTAACATTTGTCGCCTTGCTCACGTTATAAGAGTAAGATGTATTCCGAAATGAATGTGTCTGCGATAAATACACATTGCAGGAGAAACCATGATTAATTCGGAACAAATGCTTTAAAGTTAGATTACTTAATAGCATTTTTTATATGGTTTAATATTCAAACATCACAGAAAGGAAAATTAAATTATTGTAAATTGATTTTCCAAATCAGCGAAATTACTTTCGTTACTTTTACATTTGCTTCGTGTAATTTTAAATCTCGCGAGCGTGCATAAAATTATATTGAAGTGAAGCGGCAGATTAATGAAAGCCTGTATGACATGAATAGTGGGAAAGTAGAAAATTGGATTTATCTTAAAAGGTCGAAAGGCATATTTTTGCTTAAGGGAGACAGTGGAATTCAATATATCGTACAACAGTCTTTTGATTCTTGGGGGATATAACGGCATAAGTAAGCCGTATCAAAGATCTGCAACAGATTTGTTGTACCCAGGAGATCGTCAAATCTAATTTACTCTTCTTTACTGTTCTTCCCGGAAATGCGCACCTCTCTCTCTCTCTCTTGATGTGTGTATACCTATATATATCTATATACCTTCGCTGATTTTATCTGCTTTCGGGGATCATCAGCTTGGACGAATCCCTCTTTGGAAAAATCGCACGACCTCGCTCGGATTTTACAACGGGGTTTCTCCGTACTCGAGAAACGTGCACCGGGCAAGGATAAGGAGCATAACGGGCGGAGGGAAGAGAAAGCGGAAAGACGAATATCTGCAGTCAATCGCCGCTTCAAGAAACGCCTCGGAGCGAAACACGCCGGTACGTCTTGAATCAAAATAGGGGTAGACGGCGCGTGTCGCGAATCTGATCTTGGATTTCGGTTGAAGGCTCCATTGGAATACGTTGCCGTTTCGTACGTCGAAGATCGCGAAAGAGAATGAATGGTTACCCGGCGGTATTACGAAGCGCAAAAGCCGAATATCACGAAGCGATCGGCATTTTCAGGAGTACTTCTATACAGTTGAATATATATATATATACATACACACACACACACGAGATCCGGGTGTGTATATAATATAGTGAGTATATACGCGGATCAGATAACCAGTCATCCTTACTGTTTAGGCAAAGAAAAAGATATAAGGCTTGATTTATGGAGATAGTATGCGGAAATTCGTAGCTCTCTCACATCGCAAATCCGTCATCCTTAAAAAGTTAGTAGGAATACATTTCGGCGCATTGATTATGCGGAGAACCAATGCATATATTCGATAAATAATATATCAGTTTAAGAAGAAATTAATTACTTCCTTTCTCTAAAATGTGTATCGATTCTTTCGTTGAGATATTAAATTATACTTTGAATGGAAATAAAATCAATTTTTTTTATGAATCAATTCTAACAAAATGCTAAAACTAATAAAATTTATAAAACATTTTTTTACATTCAAATGTACAAGAAATAATTTTAAAAAATATTTTTATAGCACAGGTAACAGTTGAACCATTTTTTTTAACAGGATTATCTGAAATTAAATTTTCTAAACAGAGATTTATCTTTAGATTATGTCTCTATATAAAACGGTCTATATTTGATTTTAATAAAATTGTCCAATATATTTGGAGAAAAGAAGGGGACTGCGAGGGTAGCGATCACAGTGTTTTCCGTTTCTATAGCAGCTTGTATTGCGTTTGAGGGCCTATCGAGAGCCTGAAATAAAATTTTAATTTATCGCTTAATACGATTTTTATGAGCCATTTCGCGAGAGCCATTTCGTATCGCAAGACGAGATCGGCCGGTTTCGACGTAAAGGGTACGTAACGCCGTCGTTTGGCAGGGGAAAGGAGCTCCGCGAGGGTTTTTCTAAAAACATTCCTCAAGGGAAACCGTAGGAGGAAACAATTTATCGAGTCTGGCGAATGATTCACCGTATGCCAGCTGGCAGCGCAAGCGCGGGAATGATATATCGCGTACTTAAATGATACCTATGCAGATGGTGATCCCCTTTGGAAAAATGTAAAGAATCTCACGCACGATGTCAGGCCAGGCGTTTACGCACCATTCGCGGAGCATGGCGCGTGTATTTTTTTTCATTGAAAATCCTATTATTGAATTCCATCATCGCGCGGACTGTTTTCTGGAGGACGGATGGAAAAAGGAAAACACTCGCGGGCCTGAATGCGGGATCGTATTTACGAGGTCGAGTCTCGCGCGGCGATGTACGTTCCGTCATCCGAATAAACGTCGCGCGATATTTTCTTCACCCTAAGTGGTACGGCGTGACACACATACATCTATTTTGTTAGAATTCAAGAGGTGGAGATATAATGGATATTCTCTTTTTTTTTACTCCCCTTCTCTCTCTTTCTCTCGATCTCTTTTGGCCCGGAGTCCCGATCGCTCTTATAATGCGGCATTCATGCACGGAGCGGCACACGGAGAGTCTTTTCTAATTTCACGGTAGAGCACCGAGGGTAATAGTCGGTCCCGGCAAGTCGTAATTGAAAATTTGCATCCGACGCGCGGACGATCGCTCGAGGCGGTTCAGTTCGCTCTAAAATACAATGTAAACTCATTGAGCAACGCGCGATATTTTTAATGAGACAGAGCGTTAATCGCGTTGTGCAGCGTCGCGTCGACATGTTTGTACAAATTAAAATCCTGTAGACCCGCGTAAGTCCGTCCAAGCGCCGAGCAAAAGGATTCCGTAAAGTAAATGACTCGTACTCTCTCGTAACTTCTTCAAAATACACACTAATGTACGTGTAAACCTTTAAAACAAACTGATGTACGTATATACAGAATTATTTATGGAACGAGCCGTGGGCGTCTCTCTGCTTTTGTTTATCGTCTCATTTAGCGAAGCGGCAGTAGAGTTAATTTTGCGAACGACTCGAACTTGAACGGCTGTCTTCTTACATATAGTAGTGATCTCTCGGAACTAGGTGGTTCCAATCACGGATTCTATCAAGAGTGTAATTGAGTTCCGTAGATTCTACGGCGTTTCACGGAGGTACATCACTTGCGGTAAGTTTTTAACTTTCGACATTAAGCACTTGGAAAATTAAATCTCGTTGATCCCAGATCAAGTCGAATGAATGTTTTTTTTTCACCTGGTAACTGGTAAATACGAGCGGGAAGATACCTCCTTCGTATCGCAACGGGGTGACATAGATCGGTCAGTTTACCGTCTACGAACTTTTAGAAGATACGGGAGCTTCCGAATTACGCTGCATTCAAGATACAATCGTGACAAAGTATAAAAGAACTGGAATAAACGTATCTCGGCTGCGCGAAAATATCGTCCGCATTTAAATGCAAAGGCACGAGAGCGCAAAAATATTTCCCGTAATTGCAAACAAGAGAGTTGACGGAGAAATATAAAAATTATTAAAACGGACTCTGCATTACATGTATACACGCGTCCTCGTTATTTTTCTAACATTTTATAATCTTCCGCGCGCGATCGTACTTTCCGGGGCTCTATGTGAAACGTGACGCCATTTACGATCGACGTCAAACTGACCTCATGAGGAAGTAGTTACGTCTCTTTCAAATTGTGACCGCATAGTAGTCCGAGGTTAAATTACTTCGTAGCGTACTCTCCAGTTTATCGGGCTACGTGACATAAGCGAAGGCGTATGTACGACCTCGATTCCATTTGCGATCGCTATCCTGCGACATCGGCACGTAACGCGCGCGTTAGACACGTGCCGAATGATGATCCCGTCTGGATGGATGACCCTAAGGGTTGTCCGAGGCGAGAACGTGGTGGAGATTGCGCCTCGTAATTTCTCTCGCTGCCAAAAATCCACGCATTGTTCTCGCACCTCGCGTGTCCGCCATTACACGACTCGGCGAGTTTCGTGTCCGGCATGAGATGAGCTCGTTCTGCGCACTGTCTACGGATGAAAAAGAGAAAGAACGAGGCGAGAGGGACACTATATGTCGTAGAGGGATGGTCAGGTCACCGGATACTCGATCATTGGAAGGGTCGTGCGGCAGTTGCAATTCCGGTTGTGCGCCCCTTTCCATCTCTCCCCGCGCCCTTTCTTTCTCCTCCTCTTCCTCCTCCTCTTCCTCCTCCTCTTCCTCCTGTATTTCGCGTGTTCTCAACGAGGTAAGGGGTCCGTCTGTTCTTGTGTGCGCCCTCTCATTTTCCTTCTAAATTGCTTCTGACATTAGATGCGACTGACAATAGCCCTCTTGGATACACTCTTCGTCCAATTACTGTGCTATTTACAGAATTGTCTCATCCTTCTACTTTTCTCGAGTTATTTAAATGTCATTTAAACATCAAGCTATGTGCATAATATTTCATTGTCATATATTCGCAGTTATGAATGCCGTTTTCATTATATCTCCAAATTTATTCATTTGCTAATTTACTTTACCGTACCGTGTGATATTTTTTTCCTACACACACTCATTTCTCTTACTAATTGTTACTAAAATAACTTTTATATTTTTGTATTTCTATAATCAAATTTATTTATTAGTTTATATTTACAACCGTCAAACGATAAAATAAGATATTACCCGTAACTATTCTTTCGTTTTATCACGTCTCGATCCATTTCGTGCTATTTTAATGCGCTTCGAGGGTCAGAGGATTTTTCTCCCGCGGAATATAATAAAATCGATCCCCCCGATCGTTCAACCTTCTTTCTTCCTGACTCCGACGGTTTCTTCTCGGCGCTCGTTTTACCAGGCGTTTTGCGAAACAAAATACCCCGGCTCTCTTGTTCGTGCGGCTATCGCACGGAAGCGGGGACGGACGAGAGGACCGGATCGATAGCCAGCGCATGGCCGCAGGGGCCCAGTGCCACAGCCGTGGCACGGTTCCGAAAAGTTTTTCGCTGCACACGATTCACGGCCCGCATACTCGCAGATTGCGCCCAGCCTTCGTTTGTTCGCCTCGAAAGGTTCATCTACCTGCGAAACGTATATTCATGTATCATCGTGATTAGTCAAATTTTTTGTCAAACCTCTCGCTGGCCAAATGAACGTCTGTTAATATTCGCGATATGCGGACGTAATCAACAACTGCCCATTCTTACGTCATTGCTCTTCCCTTAGATATAATATGTCACCAATAATTATGCGGATGTGTTTAATGACCGTTGGAATTTCTAGGGTTCCTAATAATCGTCGAGCATATCCGTTTGATCGTTAATGATGCCTTAGATGACTAGTGGGATTAATAACGTAATAATGGATAATTGCGAGATACAGTCTCATTGATTGTAGATATTACGATTAGCGTGTACTGCAGGGGAATATTTCAAGCTCTATCTTGTCTCGGCTTTATATACTGTATCTTATTGTGTTACATTCGCGCTAATGAAACTAGCGTAATGTCGTGGTATGATGATAGAGGTAATCTATTATATACCTCTAATACATCTAATATGTATATATATATATATATATATATATATATATATATATATATGAATAGAAATAGCTTCTCTCCAGTAATAACGATAGGCACATTACATGTATAATACGTTTAAGTACGCTACAATATATCATATTTCTACGTGTAACGAGTACGTATAACACGAATAGTAATAAGTGAGATAATGAACTATAATGTTACTTGGAACCGTTATGAATTTCACATTTCTGATTTGGGCAGAATATTCCCGGAAATTTAAAGTATATGCCTGACGGAGAGGTCTTGCCTGGCATTAAAAACATTTTATAGCGCTTTGTTACGTGAAAATGGGCCTCGGTGCGCAAAAGCTTTATCGTCCAGATAATAGACGGCAGATTGTTCGTTCGCAATCCGACACGGAGAGAAAGAGGATTTAAGAATCCACTTGAGAATTAATTTCACGGGACGTAAGTCGCCCTCGGGCCGACAAATTATAAAGTTTTGTCATTTCGCAATAGGGCATGTACGTAAGCAACAGTTTTAAAAAGGGCAGATAGAGAGTCACGAGTCCCTACGAACCCCTTCGTGCCGTCCGCCCCTCAATCCTTAGAACTGCGCGACGAGGCATTAAGTTATTATTATCTGGGGCGGAGGATCTCATTATAGGGGCTTCCACAAGCCATAAACTTAAGCCATAGAGCGATCCGTGTTGCCAAATGTGAAACGCGCGACTATGGTCTGGCCAGCGTGCACGGTTAATAAATAATGCATAAATGTCGCGTATGAGATTTATGTCGATGGACAACTCGAGTGTGCTCGCGAGTGGCAATTTAATGCTTATAATAAAAAAATCACGAGGCCGTTTAAAACGCGCCTGTAAATTCTAGACATTGTGTTGTTTTATATAACGATGCCCGTATCGCGCTTTCATTTATTCGCTTGTAATTTTTAAATAGCGCCCTTGCATTTTCAGCGACGTGAATAAATCCGATAATGGGCGTTCGAGCTCGAATCTGTTTACACCTGCGTGAGAAAACTGTAGCTGTCAATATCAATCTCATTGTTCACATTGTGTATTTTTTATACTTGCAATATATTTCATCTTATCGTGTCTCTATTATCGTGTCACAATTGATACATATTTTCCTACACTGTTAGATTTATGTTAAATTTTATTCAATTTAAGCCATTTTTAACCATTTGCCATTGCTCGTACTCAATATGTTTAATTTAATTAAAACAATGGAATAAAACACTGTTTTGTTTTAAAATAGTAATTTCTATACATATGATAATTTAATATAACAAAATGTTATAACTTTTACTTGATTTAAATTTGATCCTTTAATATTTAACAGTGTAATGTTTCGATATTTTTTACCATTTTTTAAATAATATAGTTGTTCTTGCAATTATTATTTTTTCATATTGTTATTTATCATGCTTGCATTTTGAAATATTTTAGATCGCAATTCCTGTAATTCTATAATTTACTCTATCGGCTGCACGATATCGTCGTCAATATTAATTTCATCAGTATTAATTAATCGTTACGTCTATCACTTTTTAATTTTAATTTTTGTATTTATTTAACTGATATATTTAACTGAATATCTAGAACATTTTTAGAATTTATATGATGTAGAGAAATATCAAGGAAAGAGACCTGAACATCTTGGTGCATTTTCTAATGATGCATGACAGACAGTATTTGCATTCACGGTTGTGGAATGCGTCACAAAGTGTTGTAAAAGGGTAGCAAAGGTACTTTAATGGGTTTCGATAAATTGCCGTGTACCGTCTATCGACCGTGAATCCCTTCGCTTCGATGCACACCGGATACGTGTGCGAATTGAATCCGTTAGGTGACGTTGACGAGAAAATGAAAAGGATGATGGAAAACTCATGTAAACAAGGAAATTGATGACTTTCGAGACGATCAAACAGAGAGATTCCGTTCGCGTCGCGCGACACCCGCGAAAATCGCGGTATCCACACACGGTTCCGTGCTCAAAAGCGGAAAGTCTCTTTCACATCATTCACGATTACGTTTCCTGGTTCAACTACGTCGCCATTGACGTAACGGACGTAACGTAACGTAACGTAACGTTTGAACTGCGGCAAGAGGAAGGAAGACATGTTTCTTTCGCGTTAATTCGATGAACGCAAGTATCTCAGAAATGTATTTTCGAAATAAAATAAATCTCTCCTCGTTTTCGCGATGAACGTTGATAATAATTACGATTCGTGAAAACGATATAATAATTACGCGACGTGAAAGCGACGGAGCTGCATAAGAAATCGAACAATAGACGACGTTAATTAATAAATAAATCCTAGGAAAATACATTTTGATTCAATTCGTACTGTTTCATACATCTATTCTGTAATCAACTGCAAATAAGTGAAAGTTAAAACCGGCGAAGGATTAGTCGAACCATTGTCGTAAAAATGCAAATTTATAACTCTCTTCCATGCATTTAATAATCCCTCGTCGCTAATTAATTTTCACGCGAATAGATTCGCATCGCTGCCTATGATTTAATTAGAAAGTGCACGTAGGCGTGTAAAATTTGCAGTATGTCCAACGTCGCTAATATTACATTCGGATTATTGTCCTCCGAGAGATTTTCACGGAGCTCTCTGTCTGCTTGAGAATATTCGAAAAGTTCCGCGCTCGGGGGCGCCGAACGCGTTTTATAGGCGTCGCTTTTTCACAATCATTCTACCAAAAAAATTCCGGAGACGATGGGAAAACTTTCTTCCGCAACTTTTTCCCGTTTCCGTGTTGTGCGGGTAACTTTAAAGTGGCTATTCAATCACGCGATGGGCGTAAACTGTCCGCCATTGACGCGGTATCGACGCGTGGCGTGTCGCTCGACGTTAAGAATTTCAAAAGAGGGCAGGAAGAGGGGGGGGGAAGAGATCTGCAGATAGGGACAATCGGGATCTTTATCTGCAAGAGCGCGGATAAATGAGCCATTTGTACGTACTAATGACGCGATCTATGTAACGGCCTGTATACGCCCATCGCCGTTTCAGTATATTTTCGAGTCGACCCGCTAAGCACGCGCGCTGCCGGATTATACACCCACACAATTTCAGACATGCAATTATGCAATTAAGCCCTTCGCTCGTAACGTACACTCTACCCGCTTGAGAGGACTACTTTCTAACATGCAACCGTATTGCTGAACGTTAAGAGAGAGAGAGACAGAGAGAGAGCGAGAGAGCGAGAATGCTCTCGCGTAAATGTAGCGAAATGCAGCGCGAGCTCGCTATGACTCACGTTAAACGGCGAAAGGATTTTAGACGTGTACAAAGGATACGCTTAATGTTCGATATTAAATCCCCGAGCGTGGCAGAAATTACGACTGGTATTTCTGGAAACGACGTGTGAGACGACGGAACGCCTTCAGTTTATCGCATCTAATAACTAATGTATCCTAATTAATTGTAATTACATCGATCGCTCGAACGGGAATTCATTAATGAGGCGAGCGCGGCAAATATATATCGCGCAATTAGCGCGGCAAACGGATTATCTAATCCGCTCTATGGCGCGATATCATAATAGGCATGAACGACCGGACCAACTAGCGTGGCCTTTGCCATGGTCGTTCCCTTTATCGATGTGCTCGGTAGTATATATACCGGGCATACGTTTGACTGGAAATCGTGTCGGCTCGTACCTCACGCACGAAGTTCCTAGGCCATCGCCGAGAATACCGTTTGACCCCGACAGCCGTGGAACTATGCATTTGCCTGGGCGGCCATACATTACACGGGCAGATCTTGGTTTCCGCTCCGCGAGCGTCGAGCACGATGCACTTGTGCCCGAGAACCGACCCTCTTCCTCTTGCCTTACCCGCTAAAACACTATACCTTGTTGACGAGGTCGTAAATATAATTCAAATAATAACTTGAACAAAAATTAAATAATACTGCTAATATATTTAATTTTATTTTTAACAAGTAAAAACATTACTTTTGACGCGTACTTAATTGTTAACTAAAATTTAAATTTTTCAATATTATTTACTTTTTTTTAGAAAAGAGGTTATCAGTTATTTAGATCGTTAAATTACGCGTGAGTTCGTTTATAAATTACAATCGTGAGATAATCGAGAAAAGAATTCTAGAAAAAGTTCTAGTCTCGTGTGTTCTCTCCGTCTCTAATTATATACAATTACGTTATAATGTATTCACGCTTGTGCTATATAATTTCGTCTTTCTCCTTTTTACACGTGTATGTTATCAAGTTCTGGCTAGCTCTGTTTCAATGTCTATGCATTTGTAGCGTTTGTGAAATTCAATTCGATTCATAATAAATGAATCTATCTATCCATCCGCATACCATCGCACGATGCTTCTCGGGAGAACTAGTTTCAGAACATGTGTAATATCCCGAATCGATTAATTTTGGGTTCAATTTTCGATGCACGCAATACACGAGAGCGATCTCTATAACAAAGCAAACGCGACAACATGGGATGCGTTCTTTCGTAGAATACGTTTTCTCGTGTCTAGGGACGACAGAATTGGATTAAGAGACGTTAAAAGTTGGGTTTCACCGGTGAATTTTCCTTTTTTTTCCCTCTCTGACCAGACGTCTTTGTGCGAATGCCGCGCGATAAGGAGGTTGCCAAGAGAGCGAGATTCCCCAGATCCGCGCACCTTTCGCGAAATATTGTAGCGCACCTGCCGCTTCGCTGAAGTAGCGCGGTGCTTATGTGCGCGACGTATGCCGGGCGTTTGAGGGTGAAAGAAGGAACGGAGCAGGTTTTTACATCAAGGAACCGCCACCTAATATCCAAACGGACCACTTCAACGTAACTCCAACTCGAGCGAGATACAATCGTCGGCAAAAGTCGGCGTCCTTCGCGTGCCCGTATGCCGTGTGACCTCGATACCATGCGACCTGATAAGACGCCGCACGTCGATAGCGCGCGCGGAAAGGCACCACGCCGGAGCCCGGCTGCCTCTAATACGACTTTATCAGGCATCGCTCGTCGTTTGTAGGTACGCAGGTACGAAGGCGCTTCGATATAAGTGGCGGGGCGCGGTATTACACAATTTAATGGGAATGTAACGTGATTTTACGTAATGCGACGTTACGTCGGATTTGCCCCGCTCCACGCGTCGCGTCGCCCGGGCACAGTGCAATCGTAAAGTTTGTTATTGTATCGCGAACGCCTGTCTAATGTAATAATGCATAAAATAACGTTAACGGAGCGGAGAGCGTATCGTGTTATATCCGCGATGTTGCGGCACGGTGTGAAATTACAGTAACGCCGTTGAAAATGCTTCGCATGTCTTCTGACTGCCGCGCGGCGGATACGTTATACGTCTTCGACTACTTGGGCGTCCGCCCGTAGTACGTCTCTAACTACTTCGACGCTTAGTTTGTATGTGCTCGATCAAAGCGCCCGATATCGTTGCTGTAGTCAGCGACATTGTTATCGGTACGTTACCTCGCGCTTAAAGGGGCCCGAAACGTTGCGTGTTAACATGCACTGAATATACCCCCGGCGTAATTCACGATGAAACGTAAATAGGAGAAATAACGCGAATGTCGAGTTTAATTTAAAGAGAACCGCTCTAAAAGCCGGACCAGCCAACGGCGGACGGACTCACTGACTGAGCCATTAAGTGCTGTTTCCACTTAATCCGGATTTTCTCCGGTATGTTGTTTCTATGGATAACGATAATTTACTTACGTTCGCTTTAATGCCACTGTAAAGCGCATTCGCCGAGTGTCCGAGCGAATGATTTTTAATGCTCGCCCGTAAACTAAAATGAATATAAACACAACTTGCTAAGCTAAACGTTATGTACTAAGGCGCGGATCGTAATCTGATTAACGTTGAAGGTAATCTCGTCGCCAAGACGATCCCATTATACGAGACAACATCGGAAAGTGGGCGTCAGACTTAATCTCGTTGCTCGATACTCACAGATGATTCGTTCCGACGTGGCTGCTGGAGCGGCTTTTATCGAGAATTTCGGGAGAATCGGGGTGCATAGAACACAACGATAATGTATTTGCTCGCTCGAATAACAGTCGCATCTGAATATCTAAAGAAATGGAATGATAAAGGCGCGATGGTATTCCGCGACTGGAATAAGTAAGATGCAAAAGTTCTAGCATAAATGGAAAGACATTAAAATGAGATGGATTCGAGTAAACAGCTCGCGAGTATCATAATTCCATAGAAAATTACATCTCACCTCGAGTTTCTGTTAATTAATATCATTATTATTCTAAATTTTATCACGTATTCTTTAGTATTACTTCTCGAATGACTTTAAGATATGAATAAAATACAATATCACGATGATATTGCGAGATGAGCTTGTGCGACGTAAGCTGGAAGTGCCGCGAGAAATGATGGACAGGTTGCGAGGGGGTGAAAGGGCGAGGGATGAAGGGAAATTTTCACTTGCTCCGAACGAGGGTTGGATGTACTTCCTGTGGCCTGGCTTCCTGTGCGGACTGTACGCGAGAGAGATATCGACCAACCTCTGATGCTGCCGCTGCGAGGCACTCTTACGATCGTATTTCGAATACAACGGCGTCTGCACGCAAGCGGCCTTTGCGGTATGTACAGCTGGCATCGCCGGTCTTATGATAGAATAATTCGAGGGGATTCTCACCGGCGAGCGCGCGCCGAGGACGCCGTTACTCGATACATTTTCGGAGGCGACGATTCTCGACGTTGGACGGCGACGAGACACCCGGGGTCGGGAAAGAAGACGCGAAATAGATTTACGAGCGCGCAAGAACACGGCGCTTGACACGCTCCTCGTAAATCGCGCGTGTGTCACGAGCGACGAGGAAACCATGAACGACCGGGGTATCGTCGCCGTGCCATACGCTAAATGAATATCAGCGTAATGTCAGCGGCACGTTACACATATAAATTAATTATCCCGCCTTAAAGTTCGACCCTCGACCCGGCGATGGAAGTTTTAATTAACTCCGTCTTTCGTAAAACTTCCCTCTTGTAAAGACTACCCGCTACTCGTCAGTTCATGCGGGCAGAACGCTAGAATATTTTACTGCGCAAAGAATATTTCATTGCATATACATACAGGTACGAAATATGCATGAAATATTTATAGATGACATTTTGCGACGACGTGTTCGTTGAAGGAATTATAGTCGTTGCAGGCAAGCGAAATAACGATGACTATTCCCGGACTCGCCGAAAGTAAATATCAATAACGGTGATTCAATGTGGAACGTCTGTCACAGCGCGCCGCGACGCTAAATTTCAACCAAGAACGTTCTGAGACTAGGAATACTATTAATATAATCATATTACGGTAATAATAATAGAAGATATTCCGTGAGTAAATGAAGGTAAATTACAAGATACATTTACAGACATTATTAAATGATAACGCCAAATTAACATTTTTAGCAAATCTAAATATCTTAAGCATATATAAATAAACTCAACTGAAACAGTTTATATATTAAGACTAGGCAAACTGCGATTAAATACTACGGTGATAACTTTCGCGGAATTTGATAAAGTATGATTTTAATTGCGATAAATTTTAAGCGATGAAGCGGCATCTTTACTTCTCCTTCTTCTTCATTTTCTTCCCTAACAACCGTCAATGTTAACGCCTATTGGTGGATGCTCAAGAGTACGAACGTTTTGTCGATGTTACTTCGGGAGTTAATAACATGCTAAAGCGACGATCAATAACAGCTCAGCGTGTCACGGAAAGACGCGGTTGGAAGCTGGCGCGAGAGTAGCAAAGGCATTCCGAGGGCGAAAGTTTCGAAATGATCTCCTCATTTACCATCACCCGTAATCGCAGAACTCGGGGGCTGATAATTTGATGACTCCCAAGTTCACCCCAAAAGGATTAGTACCTTTGGAGAAAAACTTTTTAATGAGTTACCCCTCGCGCCGGGCTCTTCGCTTCTCTCGTTCGGGGAAGATCTTACCCGGCGTAATTATTAATACTTCTGCCGGATATCCCGCCTTAGGATAATGTAAAGCAATAGCAACAACGAGCTCGCCGTTTAATTTCCTCGTGTATCGTCCAGTATAGGAGGTGTACACACCAAGTTGCAATAGCTGCGCGATACTATAGCGGCGTATCGTCTGCATTTTAAATGATCAATCCGTTCGAGGGCTTGATTACATTTTATATTTAATCTGTAATGGGTGTGTGTATGAGTAATAGGCAAACTACACAGGTATCTATCACCCGCGATGCGCGTTAAAGCTGGAAGTATCCGATACAGCCGAGCCACGCTCGATCTATATGAAATATGTACTTAGCGATAGAAGCGTAATTATAATTATTGGGCAACTTGATGGGGTGTTGTACCGCTCGGAATTTAATCCAATGAGGATACAGTTTGTATTATTAATAACAATTATAATTAACCGATAAAATAGCACGACGAAATATATATCGAGTAATTAATTGAACTCGAATTAAATATACTCTACGTAATACGCGACTCATACGCACATTAATTTTTACCGTGTTTACTCGCCGCGCGGAGGTTATCAATTCCCGTGATATATGCGGAGAATATTAGTTTAGTCGGGTAGCTCACACGAGCGCAAACTTGTCGTGCCGCATGCGGATGCGCGGAGCCTCGGTCGTTACGATTCGCGACAAATGAAATCCCGTCCCGACAGGCATAATACAATCGAGCCAATTCTGTCGGCGTGCATCCAGAGAAAAGGAGGTATTCGTTGTCGTCGTCGTCGTCGTCGTCGTCGTCGTCGTCGTCGTCGTCCTCGTCGTCGTCGTCGTCGCCGCCGCACCTGTTGGTCGCATTAACGTCGTACTTTCAGCCGCGCGATTTGTATGCGCGTCTGCGAAGAGACGCCGAAGATCTTCTCCGCCGATGGAAGCACCGCGCGCTTCATTCCGTGTCATTAATGTCGTGAAAACAATGCAGGCGCGGTCGCAAAAATAAATAGCTCGCTACGACTACGATGGAGGCGTATTCCCGTCGGCGCACCTGTTGGTCGTTTTGTCAAATCGACAAGTCTATCGACCCGCAAATCATTGTCTTATCTCAATTCGCCGGGATTAATTCTATCGGTCTTCCTCCCGGTATATAAACGTCCCGTTCTCCATCCGTTACCGGCAGTATATCGAACCAATCGATCTCCCTGTAACGTCAGTCTAAAAATTGCGGGTTTAGCGAAGTATGTATCGAATGGGAAACGAAATGGTTTCGGCGAGGAAGCGGAATAAAGGATTACCGCGATGTCATACTTGACGGATATGCACGCTGCCAAATAGAATTTTAACGATTCGGAAACTCTTGCGCGTTGCGGACAAAGGCGCATTTGCTTTATCGTTTCGTTAGCTTTATCTCGTAATTAAGCCGCAGGATTCATAATTAAGCTGCGCGCGCACAGGTTTACGAACGAAAATCCGCCTACGGAAAAAATAATTAGGTATCCGTGCGAAAATTTTAGCGACTCTCCTTTGTCCTGCGGTTCTTTTATCGACGCGATGAAAGGACTGATTTCGCATTCGCGATTCTATTTTTTGAAAAACGCATGTACTTTAAAACATTTTACATAAAAAAATTTCGTGCACTGTTTGTATATCCAAACTCGCACGATGAAATCAGAGTGGGAAATTTAGTAAGCTCTTAATGCAGAGTATCATGTATTGAAATATGAATGTGAATTAGTGTTTCGTGCGAGTCTCGCATAATTCAATTTCATTATTACAGGTGCGTTCTGCAAAAATATACAATAGACTAAAAGAATAATAGTATTAACGTAGATTTTATATTTTCAACTAACAACCATAATTACCATCCACGTTTCAGTCCGAGATTAATTTTGCAAAGGAAGCAGAAATAAATTTGAACGACAGGATAATAATAACTAAAATTAAACTCTTAATATCTCATGAATCGGCGTGCTGCACGCTTTCATAATCTCTCGCAGCAATATAGTTCCACGAAATCTCGAGAGTGATCGGTTTCAGAATTTGTATTCAGATTGTATTCAGTTGCGGTTGAAAAACGTACGATATGCGATCGCGGAATGCAGGTTAATTAACGAAAATTCATTCGCTGTAATAAGTGAATTATCGATCAATGGTTCGCCGCCGAGCAAAGCCGCGCACTATCTAATGGATAATACGATGCTGATGCCAGTCAACTTTATCGAAACGTTGGTAAACAATATGAGGTTTGACGATGACGTGTTTGCCTACGTTCGGTTAGGTACAATATTCAACGGAGTTAAAACTATTTCAACGGAATAATTCGCGGTACTGTTAATACGACGGTATACGAAATTCGCCATCGATATGTATAGTATATAGCCCCAAATACAATCGTGCAATATCGTGGGGCAGAGAAGCCGGAATAACAATACCATCTGCATAACGCGCGGTTCCGACTGTAATTTCGCGTCGTTGTTACTCCGTTTTCCCCGAGTCAAGTTTAAAACACTCCGCCGCGACGAAATAACATCGGGAGAAGTGAAACAATGGTACGTATAATCCTCTTTTCTATCTCGCGTATCTTTATGTACGCACACCGGGGCTCGCCTATTTCTCCTCGACGATTTTACGCGGAAACGTCGGGGGAAACGTAGCGGCGAAATGAATAAACGGATTTGCGGCTCTTTTAGTGGTGCATTATTTCGCATGGCGGTTTATTAAATTACGCCTTCAAATAATGTCAAGATCAAACCTAAAACAACGGCGCGCACAATGCAACCGCTCGTGTATTTCCGCGCTGAAGCACCTCTAATTACACGAGCGTATTACATTACGCGTTACGCTTGTCATCGTGTCACCATCACTTCCCGCCCCGCATCACAAGCGTTTCTCTCTCCCTCTATATCTCTCTCTCTCTCTCTCTCTCTCTCTATTTCTAGTCGTTTCATCGCGCGTTCGCGTAGCAAACAAAAAACCTCTGCGCCGAAGGAAACGTTTTACAGGCTGTAAAAACGTTGACGCGACGTCACACAGCGCGAGATGCGATTTTCTTATACTGTTCAGCGCCACGGCTGTCTCAGAAGCGGCGATCGCCTGTTTTGAAAAGAAATATTCGCGGTTTTAACGATAACGTTCATGGTGAAACGTATCGACGTCGCTTAGCCAGCCTCCGGTCGTCGATCGTAGGGAAAAGAATGGATACGTCGCCGTCGCTTTCACCTGTTGGTACCGCGAATAGCGCGTATGTAACGTATGGTATTCGGCTACCGCGAACAGTCCCGTCAAATTTCCGTGGCGAACGCCGCGCCCGACACAAAGAAAAATTCTATTATCGTGGCACCTGTTGGTCGCCGTCCGACGTCCGACGGCGCGCGTCGTCCGTTCCCCTTTCGTCCGACACTCCCTCTGACAACGTCGCTGGGCTCTTCCCCGGCCTCTATCAAGCCTCGAACCCATTCAAATGGTCACAATGTAATCGAACCGTTTCCACCAGCATGAGCACTCCACTCCGTCGCCGGGAAGAAGAAATAACCGCTGGCTACCTGTTGGTCACCCCCCCGTGACAAATGCCGTCGTCCAGGCGACTATCCTTCATCGCCACTGGATTTCTTTCAAGTCGCGTCTCCGTCCGCGCTGCCGACGTCCTATCGATCCTGCAAATGAACGCGAAAAACTATTCCTCGCTCGCGCGCAATCTTCCTTCGTCCCCGGGTTTCTCCGAGTTCGACGACCGCCTTATCGTTTACGAACGAAAGTTCGCTTCAAGTGCGACATCTCGATCTCTGTCTTACGAATCGCGCATTGCATATTTTACGACATACATCTTCATCATCCTCACGTGACGCTTCTCTCATAATAAACTTTGCTCGACAATTAACATTATTATTATAAAAATTAATAAAAATATTGTGTCAAACTTCTGTAATTTATGTCAGATCTATGAATTTTACATGTTAAACAAACACTCTTTTTTATGGCGTTAACCATCACCTCCGATTTAATAACGCTGTAGTATATAATTTTGATGAGCCAAGCTATAATTTTGATGAGCCAAGATACAAATATCGACGAATGTCTCTAATGCGACACCGCGACAGGACAATACATGAAATTTCCATCGCTATTATCGATTCATAGAAATTCATTGCGTCCTCCGGTGTCCCGCCGCGTCAAGATTGCTTCCTCATGAATAAAGCGAAACGAGTTTCTCGGGCGACTGGGAACGGGGCGCGATTACGTTTCTCCGTGAACGAATGCGAATGGCGCGCTACGAAATTTGGCAGTTGGGGGCAGCCGTATATATCGCTCTGCGGAGACTCCGCGCGAGCTTCGCAACCGGCGGTATATAGAGCAAACGGAGAGCGCACGGATGCCTCCGAAAAGCCACGATTCCCCGGCCACCATCTTCCCAGCTTCACGCTCGTTTGTCTAATCCCGGCTTAGGCACTCCGAGACACTCGCGACGGCGCGGATGCAGGCAGCAAAGCCGCAAATTCTAGACTCTGCAAAGGCGAAATGAGTTTTTCCCGAATGCAACGCGCGTGTCGGACCGAGCGCAAAGACCCCTTGATCCTCCCGTAACCTGACTCTGCAGTTTTAACAAATTCCATATAAAAATTTGTTCGGTGCGCTGTACGGGTGAGTAAAGGCATTTACAATAGTAATTATCCTTTTTGCGGTTTTATTAAAATGGAATACGTCATACGTGGAAGTGGATAGTGTCTTTATATACAATTGCTTTAATAATATTGTATACGCCAGCGTAGTATTAAAGCGCGATTAACCATAAGAAATATAGTCATTCCGGGCTTAAAAGGTGGCTATAAACGGGCTGCAAAACGCCACGTACGGAGGAGAGAGAGAGAGAGAGAGAGCTTAGAAACTAAAACGTGCCATAAGTTATACTATATTGCCGCGGCGAGACGTCATTTGTGCTTTATTAAGCGCGGAAATCTTGTTACTTTAATAGTCTTGAAAACGGACCTAAACGACGGGCGCCGCGCAGTCCAGTGCAGTGCAGTGCAGTCGCGAGAGCCACCGGCCATTCCGGTTAACTCCCGACTTCTTAGCGGAGCCATGCATATGGATATTACGCGACACGCCATTAACGTCGACATCTCGATACCAGAAGCAATGTTTATGGAGCAGCGCCCGAGCGGCGGCTCGGTGGGACTACGGTACCACGGACTACGCCGTTCCCAAGGCACCTCGTACCCGCTCCCGTCTAATCCTGCACGGAAAAAAAAATTTTAACTACCGTAGCTAATCGTGGTTTGCTAAAACAATGTTTGCTGCCGTAACTATAAATATATAAACCATAGCAAAACGATTTGCTGTAGCTCCTAAAACATAAGTAAATTAGCAAAATTGGTATGTCTGTTAGGATCACACTGTGCAGCAATTTAAAAATAGCTGTCAGAACTAACC
>VBVQ01001043.1:0-41344 GCA_011636635.1 Tetramorium simillimum
AGTGACAGCATTGTGTCTGCATTACACGCTGCGCACAACGTGCGCTGTCGTGCTAGCACGTTTGGTTATCGGGGTACATATGTGGTAATATGTATACATATATCGGTAACCCAGCTCTCATAGTAAAAAGCTGGTTTATCCATTAAGATTCATCTTGTATACAATCATGGTCAAAGCGCGAACCGAGCGAACGTCTCCAACGTTTAAATTTTACGAAAGAAAAATGCACGCTTTCATGTATTATTTCAAATTAAACTTTGTCATAATATAAAATAATATTTCAATACGTAACCTTAACTTTAATATCTCATCTTTTATAATAAAATTAAATAACAGATTCATTTAACATTGTGGAATTAAATTTAAAATTGTAATAATTAATTGGCTAATAAATTATTTTAAAAAAAGAAAAAACTTTAATAAATTTGGATTAGTGGATTTTTTACTCCAGAATTACCCTTTCATGCATCAAGTGTCGCATATATGTTATATAGTATTTATTAAAATATCCCTCAGTTCCTCAAAGTTCAATTGACCTTTAATCGTGTCGATTTCCTCCTTGTATGTCATTTTTAAAGCCTCTATTTCCATTTTGTATCGTTCCATGCTGACTTTCAGTTCGCTGATCTGCTTAATTTAATCCTCTGTCAATTAAGGGCGTCAGTGGCTCCGTACTAGAGCGATGGACTCTAGTATCGGAGAGGTCCCGGCCCGGCCCGGCCCGGCCCGTCCCGGGTTCGAATCCCGGATACTGGGTGGGATGGGTGACCGCCCCGCAAAAAAAGTTATTATGTCGTTTTTATATGTTCTTAACATATTGATGACATCCGTATGTGGAATGGACGCAGGACTTCCACGAATTCGAGATTCCATTTCACTAATAGTCATACTATTTATCAGGCCCTGTATCCGTATGTAGCTTCGTACATTTCCGTAAAAAGGAAAGAGAAGAAAAGAAATAGACAGATGAGATTGGCTGCGGGATAAAAAGTTTCTCGAATCTCTAAAAATTTTTTATCCCGCAGCTAATTGCTACGTCAATGTCGTCGGATGTATGAAATCTCAATCTAAGGACGACTTTGATTAAATTTCGAGTAATTTTATAATTGGCTTTAATTAACTTGTATCAAGTATTATCTTATACATATTTCATTAATGCGGATAAACTAATTAAAATCTTTTTGTTGTTTATATATGAAAAAAGAAAATTAGAAAATCGAATGGACTATAGACTGTATAAGTTAATCAGAGTTTCGAAATATTGCAGCTCTCTTGTGTTTATTTCTATCACAATGTAGATTAAGTTTAATCTCGATAAAATTTTTTTTTTCTGTTTTTAGAATAAAAAAAGATAAAAGTAAGATAAATCAAGATTAAAGTTAACCTGCAACGATAGATACAGACATTAGGTGAATAATACTTTAATCAAAATCAAATAGATCCCTTTTTTAACTTGACAAATCTAGCAAACTTTATTGTATTATTCACAACGTTCCAAATTGATGCTACTGATATACTTTGATCAAATTTCAAATTAACAATATTATATATTATAATTCATACAGTACAAAACTTGCAATTACTTTAGCAATTACTTAGTAGCAATGGGTGCTTTCCAGTAACGTATAGACAACACTATGTAACACAGTGTATCATCTCGTCCTTGTTATTTGCTGAATATGAAAGAGAGATGAAATGATTCACTGTGTTACACAGTGTCGTTGCTGGAAAGTACATAATATTACTACAAAATTGCAATCTTGTTACAACTTTGCTATAATGCAAGTTTTATGCTGTATGGGAATTAGTTGGATCAGAACGGTTAATCAAATTATCTGTAAAATTTCTAACTGTATCTGTCGTCCAAGTTTCACAGTTTATGCGAAATATCTATTGCATTTTACATTTCTTGCATTCGAAGTATATTTCAACTTCCACATTGTCTCGCGGCTGAAAACATTAACAGAATCTGAAACTGATGGCTCTCGTGCTCCTTGTTCATATTCGTCACCCCGGTTTCACAGTCAATGACTTCACTGTCGCGTTACGTTGGTGGAGAACGTCGGAGGACGGTGTCGTACTTTGCGTGTGTTATCCTCCGCGAGAGAAAGGAAGAGGGATAAAGAGAGAGGGAAAAGGAAAGAGCGCGAGCTTTTCCTACATGAACGCTCGCAACGACATACGTATGCGCGTATCAAGGAAGAGAGAAAAGAGAGGAGCAAAAGAGTGAAAGAGAGAGACACGTGCGAGCTATTCCTGTACACGGCGAGTCGCAAGCGGCATAATAACGCCATGTTGTTGCCTAGCACGGTGAACTCTCTCGTTGTGGACGAGCAAAATCGAGGAGAGCCTGAAACGGGACGCATCTACGCGACATTGAGGTGACCGGAATAATTCTGATTTCCGAGGACGTGTCTTTTTCTTCTCGACGGCCTTCTTAAACGTTTTCATAGATTTTCGAGATACATATATGAAATCATTTCTAAAATATTTATTTTTCTAATAAAATAAATTTAAATTACATCAGATTATGATAACATACTCTGAGACATACGATTGCTGAATATTCATATTTGTGTGTGTTTTTTTTCTATTTCTATATAATATATTAACAAAAGAAAAGCGAACAATATATTTATTATACACTGTAAACTTCTATGGGTTACCACTGCTTCTACTTAATATTCGGTTAACTTCACTAAAACAATGAGATAAAATTACCGACATATTGAGTAGCTCTTATTCAATATGTTATTAATTTCTCTAATTTAATTTCCATGTTAGTCAAAATTTTACCTTCTTTTTAGTCAAAATTAATGAAATATCGAGTAGGAGCAGTGGCGATCTATGGTATAGTTGAAAATGACTCGAATTAAATATAATTTGACACGAGTTTAACAATGTAATAGTTTTCACTTTCTCAATCGTTTCTTCCTTACTTAATTGCAAAGGATCTAAATTAAATAAAATGTAATTAATAATTATTATTAATATAATTATATAATATTATATAATTATATAATTATATAATATTATATAATTATTATTAATAATTATATTAAAGTATTAATAATTATAAAATAATTAAAGGAAAAATTAAATTATTTTCTTCTAACTTTAAAACTTCTTCTCCGAAGAGATTGAAAAGATATTTATCAAAATGCGACTTTAAGCACTTTAGTCAATTTATTCCCAATTTATTCGATTATTTGCTTTCTCTTTTTAAAACTTTCGTTTCACTTTACTCATGCGATAAATATGACTACATATTATTTAGACTTAAAAAAATGCCGAATACCAGTTTTCGAGCACCATTCATTTTCGAGAATGAAATTATTTAATTCCAGTTTCGGAAGACAGAAGAGATTGATTTGGAATATTTGATCTCATTGGAGGATATACTATACTTTGTCAATAAAAGATGCTATTAAGCAATATGAATGACCTAACAAAAGCGATGCAGTCAGCTCTAAATGTTATTATTACAACATATCCGCTGCTTACTTATTGCTATGTCGCGTAAGTCACGTTTCTTAGAATATTGTGGGCGACAAACTTATAATCTACAATCCAAAGCCGATCTTTTTCTCAATTAAACTGGGAAACTTCCGAGGTGGTAATGGTTTCCGATTATAAACAACATGTTTTTTACTTGCGACAAATCAAATCTGATTGAATTCCGAGATTTCAGAATCTTAAATTAAAATAAAATAATTCAAATCGTTGACATATTCGATTTTTTTTATTTCGATATCATTTTGTGATTTTAATAGACATCATTTTGTGAAAAGGAGCTATTCCATTGAAAGAATCCGAAGTGTGACGCGTGATTTGCAAAAGGTTCTTTCGCAATTGTTACGCGCGGTTCTCCGTAATTCTAGGCATTTAGCGAGCTTTTTCGCTCCCTTTTTTTTCCTTCAATAGTATTATCATCGTACAGTAAAATATAATGTCATATATTAATAAATTATTACACAATTAAGTAGGAAAAAAGATTATTTTTCAGTCCAACTGGATTTTAATAGCCTAATAATATTTCTATGTGTAAATTTTTGTATATTAATATACAACTTCCAATTTAAAACTACGCGTCGATTATTATCAGTCTTAAAACACAGTTCTTCTAATTGAAACAGTAAATCCACATGATTTAATCGATAATCGATTTTGATGCCAATAAGTATCATATTAATAAATGATTACAGTATTGTAAATTTTTGTTAATTTTGTTCTATTTATTAGAAGTGAAAGAAGCTTTCTTCTGAGCAATTATATTACTTTAATTTATAGAGAAACATTCCAAATCCAGATTAATTCTCTAAATTCTTCAATAAATTAATTCAAATCATTATCATTATCATATTCGATCTCGATGGCAGACGTCACTTTGTGAGTGGAACCGATTCTGTCTGTCGAAAGAATCCACAATGCATGACGCGCGCTTTTCGAAAGGTTCTCCCGCGGTTGTTACACGCGCGGCTCTTCGTAATTCTGTTTCTAGGCACTTGGCGAGTTCTCACTCCCTCTTCTTCCTCCGGACGGTGTCGTCGTCGTCGTTGCCCCTCTACCGAAGGGGCTTTTGTATCGCCTCTCTGTCTCCAGCACTTCCTGTGTTCCGCTCAACACGTTTCACCTGTCTACCGCCACCTGCCTCCGTGGTTACCTAGGCGTACACGGGGGCCCGGCGTATGCCCCGCCGTCGAGCGCGTGATATCCCGAGGGACTTTAGTTTCGCCTAGCACGCGGAGGGGCCGCGTCGCGATCTCGTCGCACGTATGTATGTACATGCCGCGTCGCGCGTACGCGCTAATGCGACCGCACGCGATTGTGCAGTCGACTTTACGCTGTCGCACGCCAACGAGCCCGCGTCGTCGCCGTTCTGTCGCTCCGATAAGCAAGGGACGCTCGCCGAGGGCCGGGCGATAGATAGACGCCGCGGTTCGACGAACTCCGGGCGAACGCGCGACATCGCTTCCCCGGGACGGGTTCGCGACTCTTGCAGATATTTCGCTTAGGAAGCGGAGCTCCGGCCGCATCGCGCGAGAGTGTTGAATCTACCGCCCGAGAGAGAGAGAGAGAGAGCGTCGCACATTATACGATATTCGCGCCGGTCCGTTGAAACTCGGAAAAACTGAACGTTGAAAAGTTCGAAATAAATACAGGTCCGAGATAAGATAGAGAGACAAGTCTGATGTAAGCTTAGGGGCGGGAAAGGAGTTTAAGGTAAACTTGTTTCTAATCGAGTGCGGTGGAAAGAAGGCTTTGGACGGGACAAGTTCAAGATATTTAGTCCAACGGTCACCGCGAGAATTTCGTGGTTACTCTTCGATCGCGAAATCACCCATCGACGCTGTTGTTTTATTAAAGAGCGTTTGTCTTCGACGACGCCTGCTTTTGGTTCTTCGACGCGGGCAACCGAATCTATCGATCTATAATGCCAACCGGATATCTGAAACGGTAAGTTCATGGGCAATATGACTGTTTGTCGATCTTGTGACTGGAGACGTTGTGTAATAAAATTATGTATTATTTAATTGATGATTTATGAAACAAATTGCTTAGTAATTCTTTGGCGCAAAGCACTATATGTTCTCGAAGAGACGGGGCGAAGCCCCCTCGTGCTCTTCCACAAAAATAAAAATAACAAAATTTGAGAGTGTGATAACTATCAAATGCTGATAGTACTGCGTGGAAGTTCTAATGTTGCATTCTCTGCTTTAATCAAAAACTCATATCGTTATCTCTTAAAGAATATAAATAAAAGCTTTTTCCACTTGCAAGGTCATAAACAGATTCGATTACTACATCATATATTCTGTTTCCTATTACTTTATATTATCTAAAGAAAAGCATAAAAATTGTCGAACTTTAATTTACATCTTTTAAACCAACGCCGTCGCCCACTTAATTCTTGCGAGGAATTGGCGAAGTATGATATTTTCTCGATACCGAGATTAGATTTGAATTTGACCAATCAGAATAAAATTCACAAAATTATTTCCGATTACTTTTGTTTTAATTGGTTGAATTCCAATTCAATCTCAATCTCAATCTCAATCTTGTAGTCTGATACAGGCTAATGCTGCAATTCTAAACAAAATCGTAATATTCGTAACCTGTTTTCGTAAGACTCATAAGAACTTATGAGTAGATCTTCAATTTTATGCGTACTGTAAGTCAGACTCTATGCTCAGCTTTTTACGATCGCTTCGTAAGCTACGATCTTACAATTTTATGATTGATTCATAGATTTGCTTAGAATTGCAGTATTAGTGTTTGTCTAATAATATTCTTAGTTCATTTCCCATCGTCTCCCGCGAGTCCGATAAACGTGCAAACGCGAAGAGTCGCAGTAGCGGCATTTTCGCGCGGTCGACTTCGCGAGGCCTTAACTTTCCCTTATCTGCCGTGTCGGCCACGCAGTGTGTCGTGCGTACACGCGGGTACATAAATGATGCCCGTTACGCTCTGTTACGCTCAGCAGTAATTAGTTTCGTTCGCAGTCGCGTTTGAGAGACGAACAAGAGACTCTATTTTACAATACAATTAATCCGAGCGTGTCCGCGAGGAGCCAGGTGATTCGTGTCGCTTGGTGATGTCCTCGCGAATGCGGGCCTTCGTGATCCGGGTACCGTTTTAACGCGCCCGACTGTACCGCCTCGTACACGCCACACGTGCATGCGCATACGTACGTAGGAGCGGAAGAAGTGAGCGAGCGCACCTCCGATCGGCGTTCCGCCGATCGAATTGGGCGGTAATGCGTCGCGCTTCGGTGCAGCTGCCGCCGTCCGACACGTTCTGGAAATCGTCGACAGCTGCGCGTACCGATTGCTCTGTGGATGCTCTAATTTCCTGGCTTTAGAACGATCTGATTAGAAAAGGAGAGGGTACGAACATGACGCTAAAAGCGTCGGGGACATAGGACGAGCAAATAGAAGAACGAGCTGAACAAGATGTCTTGTTCTATGAAGGAACATGTTGTTTGTCTGAGAACATTGATATCATTTTTATTGTTATTATCTCGAGATTAACAATTTATTTAAAAAAATGGAATTTTTTAAATAAATATTGTATGTCAACAATTAATCTCGATTTCTTTATTCAGATATATATAAAATTTAATTTTTAATCTCTTAATCTCTCTCTCTCTTTATTTTCTTCATAATGTGTATTATAGTAAGAACTACAGCTGGTAGTTCTCTAAAAATGGTATCGCGATTAAAATGAAAAGAGATATTCAATTCAAGGTCTTGAGATAAGCGAATAATATGTCGAAGAGAGAGATCCGACATTACTCTGAAGAATCCACTAACTTATCTAGTATATGAAACGCTGCGAAACTTTCCTTTCACCTGGCTGTTTTGCGACACGAGTCTTCCATTGCGCTTCCATGCTAGCTATACTAACGTCGATTACGCAAGTGTAAATAATTGCAAGTGACCGTAAAGGTCCATATGCAGATATAGGAAAGGAATATATTTATTCTCTCGATTTTTCTGTTACTCGAAAGAAGATAAGATTAGTCCAGATCTATCGTAAGTTATACGTCCCATCAAAAAGATTAAATGATAAAATAAGAAAAAAACTTTATTTAAATCGACTGCATTATTATTTAGTATTCAGCAAATAGTTATGTGGCGACTGATGCAAAAATTGAAGTTGTTTGAATGATACATATGTATCTACGAATTATGATGAAAGTAAAATTGAATTATTACGACGGTAAACAGAAACAAGCAAAGTCATGCATATAATTTATGATAAATAATAAACGAAATATAAAAAAATATATAAAATTAGACATAAGTGAATATAATACCGCTTTGTCTGTTTTTATTGTGAGATACGTCGCGCAACATTCATTACGAATATGCCATAAGAAAGCAGATGTGTGGGCAGGGTAGGAAGTTTAGTTTTATATGAGAGGCAGCTGATGCGGATACAGATGTAAGCAGATCTTTTCGTCTCAAAAGAAGCAAGGATGTTTTTTTTTCTCATGATGGTAGTTGGTTCTGAAATGGAGTTAAGATGCGGGCTTCTCTCTGATGTAAAATAAATCATCTCCGTCACCGATCACTTAAAGTACAATTTGCTTCATGACGATCGAGATAAGCGTTTTATTAAGTAGAATATATTAATCAGCGTATCGTTAAAAAAATATAAAATATAATTGAAATAGCCTTTTTATAAAAACTAATAAATATAACTATCGACTTGTTGAAAAATCTATTAAATTATTATTATTTGACTAAATAAAGTCTATCATTTTACATCAAGAAAAATATGAAGTCGATTAAGATACAATTGGAATACGATAGTGGCGAAAACAAAAGGATCAGTCTAATTAAAAACTCGTAAACTATCACATGAGCAGTATATTTACATTTATTACATTTATACAATAAATGTAATAAACTTGTTTAGTAAGTATTTATTACTTCAATAGATTCGCTTTCGAAGAATGCACGGAAAGACGCGAAAGGCATTTAAAGTATATGTCGTGAAGGATGTCGTGAAGTCGACTAAAGGACATTCTAATCCCTGATACGTACTCTAGACCATCTTTCGGCCTTCTGTTGCTATGCTGATATGGCACCCAGCTGCGTTCACGAACTCGTGCTACGACGGAGTATAAAAATCCGTAAAAGATTCAGTATGCCGAAGCAGAAATTAGGCGGCGTGCAGCCGATGCGAGGCAAAAGGCGCAGGAGGCGCCGGAGGAAAGCTGGCCGGTCACCGAGCAAGAAGAGGGAGATAGAAGGAGGTTCGCAGCTGCTGTGACAGCTGCACACTTCCCAACATTACTCCCTCGGACGGTGAGCGTTCAGTTCCTATCCTCCGCATGTGCTCGATCCCTCCCATCGTCTTGCCAGGTGCTCCTCGTACCGCCGGCGCGCTTCGAAAAGGCACACCTTTGTATTTTACGTCCCGTCTGGGCGCAGGACAGCATATGAGGATTCAATGAAAATCCCTATCTCGAAAGAGAAAATTCCGACTGGGTCGCGATCGTGCAGATTGCTCGCGCATGTTCACGTTCCACCTGCAGGCCACGTGATCGAGGGACAGATGCACGTGGCGTGAAGTACAAGCGCATTGACGAACGATTGAGTAACGCGTCATTAAGTAACTGTATTAATTAAAAATGCTACTTTCATTATTTTAAATCTTAAGTGTGAAATATCGAAGACCAGATAGGAAACTTTTGTAATAAATTATATTTTATACATTATACATTACTCTCTAAAAGTGAATCAGTGAAACTCACTGTCAATTAGCGATTATACACTGATTGGCAGTGTTAAGTATATCACTGAATTTTTCACTGACAATCAGTGTATAATCGCTGATTGACAGTCAGTTTCACTGATTTACTTTTAGAGAGTATATTTTAAAATTAAAATGATGTTAAACATTTTCTGCATGCGTTCTTATCTGGGAGATTTGTTTTTTAACGTTACCAATTGCTAGCTTGAATAGTTCAACATATGTGTGATTACAAAAGGTTGAAGGGATGTTTTCTTATATTTTGTCATTATCTCTTGACCTTTCGATTATGTAATTTTCGGAAACGTAAAAAATGAAAAGTAAGTTTAAGGTAAGAAAAATAAGGTAAAGTTTCGCGTAAACTTAATAGAATTTTTTTTTAATTTCTTTTAAATAAAAATTTTTTATAACTTATTGTTTCTGTATTGCAAAAACATAGCATTCCTCGATAACATTTAAATGTTGTGTAAATGATAGGCTTTAAAAAGATTTTAACTCAATAAAAAATTTCGTATTATATACGCCTTTCATTGTCGCTTTGTTTTACTCTTGTAATTTGTCATATCTGTCAATTATATGATTTCTATATTATATATTATATAAAATTATTATATATTATATAAAAATTTACTTTTAAGATTAATTCTTAAGATCACTTTATATATTAATGTCTTTAGAAAAATATGTATTTCCACGCAAAAATTTCTCAAATTCGTAAGCAGCTCACAAAAAAATGGAGAGCTGGACAAACGAAGATATTAAATGATACAGAAATATAATAGCGGAAATAGTAATCGTTATGCTCCAAAACTGTTTCGGATGCAACGACGGCAATTGGCAAGCGAGGCGCGTGTACGGCTAAATATTTATTCGACTGCCAAACTGCTTTTTCAGCTTCGTGGCCGATAATCCACGCAAGTCCGTGATCCACGGGCGGATCGATTTCGCGATTGTCAGGAGGAGATTTGGAATGGGCAATCGCCGGTCAAGAGAACCGAGGCTTCTCCCCCTTCGCCGATCATCGGTGGGGGGAAGGTCGAAGAAGGCCGCAGCTGGGTTAGATCCGGTCCGCGCACAGTTGAATGCACGGTGTGCATACCGGGCAGCAATATAGGTCCGGCAATGTCGTTATTCTCCCCACCTTACCCTCTTCCCTCTTTTCTCTCTTTTTCTCTCGTCCCCTTCATCTCCGCTCGCTACTCTACAAACTTGCAGTTGGCAACACGTGTTTCTCTCTCTCTTTCTCTCTCTTTCCTTTCCAATTACTTCGTTGATAGAGCTCTTTGTCTCCGAAAGGGCCATTCCGGCATCGAGACGGAAGTCAGGCTCTGCTCTAAGGCTTTCTTCGCACGCCGATCAGTTTCTTTATGTTAGGGAATCGCGTAATATTTCTCGCGATAATTTCTCGTCGACAATTGGAAGGAAAGTGGAAGAGAAAATCTGTACGTATTTTGATAATTATATATTTTGTAACGAAATAAAAAGCAAAGCGATGTCTTAATTGTCATGGAATGGCAGACTATCTAGGTAGACGTTTTGAAAGGTATTCTGCAGGCTCGTACAGGATCGTACCTGTTCGCCGCCTGAGAAGAAGAGAAAGAGAGAGAGAGAGAGAGAGAGAAGGAGAAAGAGAGAGCGCATTCCTGTTTTACATGCACATGTTCCTTCATTCACGACCTGTCTCCCCTCCTCTTCGCCTATCCGACAGTATTCTTCTCTTCCATGTTATCATGTTTCCCTCAGTTATCTTCTCCCAAAACAAAAGTCTATTCTTACGGGAGCGGATTAGTCTAAATACCGGTTTCAGTAACGTCTTTTAACCTTAACTGAACCAGTCCTCTTCGTCTTCTTTCATTTCCTAAAGATAAGATCCTAAATTAATTAGCCAAATTAATTAAGTCAGTTTATCAACATTGATAAAGTCGTTGATGAATTCGTAGACTGTGTAGAATTACAATTTATGAAACAAATCTCTCGTTCGCGATTTGTCATTTGTCATTCATCATTCCGAGTTCCCACACTCTTTTAGGAGAGATTTCAGGAAGTTACAGGGAATTACTGTGGGTAAAATGAGAAACCGGGAAACTACATTCGCATGATCGCATCATGCACCATCCTTCTGGTAGAGCCAGTCTCCCGGTCGCTCCAACGGCTCTTCTGGCTCGCGACCGATTCTTTCCCCTTCTCTTCCTCCTTCACCTCCACCATCGGCGTAACCACCACTACTACTACCGTCCTCGTCCCCATCGACACCATGATGGGGTCCAGAGGAGCCCTATGGAGCTAGTCACAGCCTGCGTGTCAGTTCATCAGTGAGCTCGGTCTTGCGCGTTACCAAGCCGAGAGCAGTCTACTTGAATAGATTCGCGTTTGGCAGATCCCTCGGTTTACTCGGGATCGCGTCAAGTCGGATTGTTCTATAGAGACAGGCAACTTCCTGTTGACTGTTACGACCGCGACACTCAAATCGTCTCGAGTCACGAGATTTCTCGGGAGGAGGATTCGGAGTAAGAAGTGCGAATTACCGTGGGAACGCGATTTAAAGAGAAACGCGATAAAGAGAACAGCGATGACCATGTCTCTCTTTCGCGAGCCGCGAAACTGAATGGTACCAACGGCGGGGTTGTCTCGGTTGTGCTAGTGACGTTAGTGCCTTTAACTTTGAAGATGGTGCGCGGTCTGTCGCAGTGGACCAAGACCCTGAGCTTCCCGGCGAGGGTGTCACCTCAGAGACCCGCCAAGGAGTCCAAGGTTTTCCACGTAAGCCCCAGTGCTAGCCCCACGTCACCGCCCAGCCCGATCAACGACACCATGGACAAAGCGCCTATAATTACCGACGAGGTTTGACACATTTCTTTTTATTTTTTTTTTCAAGTAATTTTTCTTGCCCCGTTTTTCTTGGCTTCTTAATCACCCTGCAAAGTTTGCTAGAATAACGACGCTTCTTTAATATATATGTTCGAAATATTTAACATATTTTTATACATGCTGCACGATCGAAAGATTTATAATAAAAAAGATTCATTTTACATAATATACGTAAACGTGTATGATAATCACACATTCGTTTGACGGAAAATTTTGTTCTTTCGTTACGATCGGTTTCGTGATGACAATAAATTGCGCACGGAGAAAGAAAAAGAGAAATCCGTTGTTATCGGCGTCGACGGAAACAGTGGTTTCCGATATCAACGCCATTTCCGGCGAGGACACCGGGAATAAGTTTACGGTGATTACGTCGGGACCGTTGACTCCAAGATGTGAGAATCTCGCGGCTGGAGAACGGTTCTTCTTGACAGCCGCCGCGTTTTAATATTGTCGCCAGATGCTGCGCCAACTCGGCATCGGCGACGGCGACAACGACGACGACGACGACGACGAGGCTCGGGTTTTTCTTCGCGCTCGTATGATTCGTGGAATTTCGTGCGTGAGCGCCCGGCACCGTCTCACTGGAATAAAATGCCGGCCGTAAGACACGACCGGCGGGCAGCGGAAGCGTGGGAACCGAGCGTAACAGATGGCCTCGACCGCTTCCGAAGTCGTTCGACCTCTCCTCCCGCTGCGCCGGCTCCCTCTCGTCCGCACGATATCGCGAATGGCGGTGACGCCAAGTACTCGGTTAAAAGAATCCAAGAATTTCATAATTGACTCACCGCACAATTTCCGGAACTCCGACTCTATAACGAATACGTTAAATTAAATTTACCTGATGTTAGCAAGCAGCCTTAACAAAATAAATGGGAATTTCTGAGACCTTCCGAGAAAACCTGAATTTTACCTTCAAACTCTTGTTTGCGTTAAAAATGATAACTGAAGATATTAATTTTAATGCTACCTCTTCTCTCATGTTTGTCTAAAAGAACTAAAGAGAGAATCATTCGTTAGCAGTCCTCCAATTGAGTGAGTCTATGAAACCGAATTCAAAGTTATAATTTCCATGACTAGAAGAAAGTCAAATTTCAAATAGGTATGCCTACAGGTTCTCACCGGAAGGAATCCCGTTTGGAATTACTTCGTTGAGCACGCCGTTCTTTCTCCGCGGCGTGGAAATGTATGAGCAGAAGATACGATCGTATTGTATAACGTAGATTAGCGAATTCAATGAGGCTATTAGAAAGTGGGTGGATGCATCTTTTCGTTCGAGGGAGAAGTTTCTTAGGCCGCGACGTCCAAGTCCGGGATCGCTTCGTTAATATTGTACAACTGCGAACGCGCAGGTTTCAAGAGCAAGCAAGAGCGCGTGCATCCGCAATCATCGCGACCTTTTGTGGTTCCCCGTGTCATCCTTCGCTGCTCGGGAATGCGAGATAACGCGGGACGATAGTTACGTTTAGTCCAACGAGCGGTAATTACGGTGTGTATATTAAAAGCACTCGACTTCTCTTTCTCTTTCTCTCTTTCTCTTTTTCTTTCTTTCTTGCCCCTTCTCTTCCCACGGCGACGTCGACGACGACGACGACGACGACGACGACGACGACGACGGCGGCGGTGGCGGCGGCAGCGGCGGTATTCCCCGGTCGGTCTACGCCGGAAGTGGCGCGGCTTCGCGTTCTCCTCCTCTTCCTTGCGCATTGTTCCTCGTCGCGCATTCCACGGCGATGAACTCCGGCCGTTCGAGTGAACGAGAACGTTACGCTCCGCGGCATGGGCGCAGCCCGCTGTCGAGGGGAAGCCGCGCGAGAACCATCATCCGTTTGCGCGCATCCCACATCTCCACTGCCGCTAACGTAAACATTACTTCACTTATCGCTCGTGACACAAATGGACACATATCTCGCCTCGATTTGCACCTTTTCGGGACAGTTCCGCATGCAATCGTTCAAAAGATTCGCCTAAACAGAAGACATACAGGTGAAATAGGTATAACAATTTTCTCTTCATGAGTTTTTTTTCACGAATCTATCTAATTTGTATGAATTGTCAAGCACGAGTCTGTTTAAAAATTCTTGCTTCGTACATTGAAGGACGGATGTACAAAGAAATTCTATTTCCTTTCAAAAGAGACTACTAAAGAAGCCGAATAATAAAAATACATATGGAATATATATGAAGAATATAGAATAAAAAAAATTAAGATGTAGGAATTTAAAGAATCGATTTTAGTTGTTTTCAGAGAAATATAAAAATTTGGTATGTGCCATGGACCATATAATTCGTGTTTACAGCATACTAAACTCTTTTTATATCGATATTCTACGAATTCTACGAATTATTTCCATTTCTTAATAGGATCGAAAACATTGCGGATAAATCTATTAGCAGTCAACAATCTGCAAAGTGATGGGCAAGAAATAATGAAACTGCTGTATGGAACGTAAAAGAATTAAAAAGGCGACTTTGCATCATAATTATTGCGCTTCGAATAGCTAAAGCGATACATTTTTATTACCTCAATATGAAATTATTCGATTGGGGATTCGGCCGTTTTTGGGAACGAGGAGGCGGTGAGATCAACGCACGTCGCGTCGTATGTTAATTTTCGACCATTCGCCAAGGTCGTACGCTCGGGACCGAAAAGAGACGGTCGTTCGAATGGAGCGCGAGTTCGCAACAGTCGATTCGTGGGAACATCCTGATGTCGCTAAGGAGAACGTAAGGTGTAATTTTCAGCGACCATGTACATACATCGATGAGTAGAGCCGCATCAAAAATACCTTGAGCAGCCTGAGAATACCTGAGATCAAAATAATGCAAACAATTAATCGGATTTTTTATTTTCTTAATCATTAAAATGGTATAATACGAGCAAATAACATAATTACGCAATCGAAAGAAACGATATGATGTAGGATAAATTCGTTAGGAGACATAAATATAAATATAGATGGTGGGGTATAGGTTGAGGGGAGCCTCGGTTTTGGAAAACGAGACAATAGCGAGTTACGCTTGAACCTTTGACCGAATTACGAGAAGAAAAATAAAGTCGAGAACGAAGAATTATCAAGAATCATTGCATGTGAGTGACTTTTACCTTTGTCTTGGGTTTCCTGTCCTATCGGCTTAATAAAACACGTGAATATTACATGATTCGCTCGTGGTTACAACACGGATCTCAATCTAGATCGCATTCGATTCGTCGAGGTCACGCGAAGGAAAAAAAATCATACTGCATGAATTACGCCAATCGTTTATGAAGGCAATGACATTGAATATTGAACACTGAACGTTCGACGCTGCGAGGTACGGAGAATAAGTGGAACATGCGAAGATCGATTGTCCGTTACTTTACCGTAACGTCATGCTTACCTGCCGCGGTGCCTGGTATTCTAATATCGGGGAGCTAATACGACGCGAAAAGAATCTCATTCGTGGAGGAAACAATAAACGACTTAGTAGAGCAGAAACTTCTAGAGTTATATTTATTATTAAGATTATTATTAACACTTTTTTAACATGTTCTTCTCGGCCTCTTTAATACAATTACTTTTTATTACTTTTTATCTTTTCGCTATGATGCATTTGAAACGCTACGATTTATTCTTCGCTTCGTGTCGATTTACTTTGAGCGGATGACGAGATAACTCAGGTTCTCCAATGTCTTCATGCGTCTTCATTTCTTCTTTCGAGGCGTCCCATTCTTGAGGTGTTCGATATAAAGTGCTCGAAAGCGAGAAGGTATAGGTTTGTCCCTTTCATTTCTTTTCTGTTTATATCTCGTCGCTAACGGCTGAGCTGGTTGCGTTAGGTTCTTCGACCTTGCCGGTCGTGCAGGTTTCAACTTCCAAGCACCTCCGAGAGCGCACGCATTTATACGCCGGATGTATTTGTGTACGAATGGTATAAAGGTTGATCGTATCTCACGATTCCTTTTTCTGAAAACCGACGCGCTTTTCAAGAAATTCTTTTAAATAAATTCAAGAGAGAGAGAGAGAGAGAGAGAGAGAGGTGAGAGAAACGGGAAATTATTAAAATTCTCAGTGATATACGAGAGTATTTTCACTTATCTTGTATGATCTCGCATTTATTAATCTGACATAATTGCGATATTTACAGTTTCCTCCGTTTTAAATGTCTCTCTAAATGTTTAAAAATATTCGAAACAGCAAATGATATAATAGTATTAAATTATATATAATTTAATAATATAAAAAAATGAAAATAATATTAAATTATATATTTATTGCAATGTACTTGTTTATTGTTACAAATTTCTAAATTTTTACGTATTATTCTGACTGACAATATTTATTGTGTCGTTTTATATTTAATAATATTGAAAACGAAATATATTTTACATTCTATTTGCCAAATTAAGTTTGGAAACGGGATTATTGACATCGACAGTGCACTCGCTCGGCATATGTTACAATAGGTATTAAAGTATTCCTGGCTTGCACCACCCACGTGATTCTCTGCATGAGGTAGCTGCTCCCACGGCGTTCCATATTACTTTGCTATTCCGAAAAATAGTCTAGTGGCATCTTCGAAAATAATTTATTGCTTATTACAGATCAGAAAAAGACCTTTAAACACATAGTATCAAATAGTTCAAGATAGAATACTTTCAATTTGAACAGTTCGAATAGAATAATTTCTAAATCACTGATAAGCTGAAGTCCGCAATAATTTATTATACTACGATTTACGATTATAATTTGTATAAATACAATATTATGCGTTATGCTCCTTTATTGTATTGAAAGAGAAGAAACTTTACACTGTATCTAGATTTAAACATATTTTAAGAATAAAAATTAAAAATATATACGTCATTGCAATTATTGCATGGAAAAAGATCCGAGGATCATGAAACGAGGTAACGGAACTTGACTAAAAGGATTCTTTGAGAACTACGGATTTTGATCCATTAATAATCCAGACGTTTACATATTTCGGGCTATACGGTACACGCGTACCAACGGTTTTACGTTTTATGTTTCGGCGAACGGCGAACAGACGAAAGCAAATAACGTCTTCGTCTTTTCCAGAACTTCCAAGACACGGAGGCAGAAAAGGCAATAATGGGCTCCATCGTATACTGCATACATCACAAGGATGGTTGCAAATGGTCGGACGAGCTGAGGAAGTTGAAGGTAAAGAGTGCTCGGTATTACGGAATGAGAATGAGTCTCGACGGTCCAACTAAATTTAGATTTCGCTCTTATCACAGGCGCACCTGAACACGTGTAAGCACGATGCAGTTCCTTGTGGCAATAAATGCGGGGCGATGATTCCTCGTGTGCTCATGGAGGATCATCTCAAGTACACCTGCGCTCAGCGTAGGGCCCGTTGCGACTTCTGTGCCAAAGAATTTACCGGACACACTTTAGAGGTATAACAACGATCCTTGAAAATTAATAAGACATCAAAGCTTTGCAAGGCAAAACGATCGAAAGATAACTTTAGATAACTTTATCTTTGCTTATTTATAAAATTTATTTTTTTTTCCTAATTAAATATCTTTACATAAAATAAGTTAAAAAAATTTGACAGAATAATATGTTAAAAAAGTTTGTTATTTCTACTGGAGATGTCTTTAAGAACTATTAGTTTTAGAAAGTAATTGTAAAAATGCGATGTTTGCAGAAGCACACGGGGACATGCGGTTACGAGCCTCTTTATTGCGAAAACAAGTGTGGCATGAAGGTGCAAAGGCGACACCTCGGCCAACACAAGCTGGGGGAGTGTGCCAAGAGACTAGTCGCCTGTCGTTACTGTAACAAGGAATTCGTTTTCGATACGCTCGGCGCTCATCACGCGAAATGTGGTCGATTCCCGGTTGCATGTCCTCATCGTTGCGAAACCGCGGTGCTGCCCCGAGAGGATCTCGAGGTTCATCTGAAGGATCATTGCACCACGCATCTACTTTCCTGTACGTTCAAGGACGCCGGTTGCCGCTTCAAGGTACTATTTTTACGTGCGTTATAGCTTATATCCGCTTGCATAAAAGATAAATAAATGAAAACATATTGAAACAGGTTTTATTTCTGCGAAATATAATACCCGATGTTTAAGATTGATTTTGAATATTTTTTTATCCTTTTACATATCAAATATCCTCACACTCTAAAAAATTAACTAAATATTTAATATGAATTAAACCAAACATTCACTTTTTATACCTTAATTTTCTGGATACAAATTTCAATTTTTTTCACGTTTTTCTCTCACAAAAATGAGAATAAGTGAGTGAATAATCATAAAAAAAAAAAAAATCAATTGATTGATATTCAATAAGATTGTAATTTAAATGTACTTAAATTTGTAAGATTGTAATTTTAAATGTGTATAACTTGAGAAATTATTTCTATTAAATTATTTATAATTAATTTATTTGTATTGAAACGAGAGACCTATCCTCTCGTTTATTATTTTCATTTTAGTTCAAAAAAACCTTATTCTTTCCGTAACAGGGAAATAGGTTCTCGCTGGATAAACATCTGGAGGAATCTGCGAAGATGCACCTAAGTCTCATGTGTAGCCTAGTGACGAAGCAACAACATCAAATAACGAGCTTGAAATCGGCGATTAGCAAGCTGTCGTTAAATTACACGGGCACGCTTATATGGAAGATCACGGATTATACTGCCAAGATGTCGGAAGCAAAAGCGAAGGAAGGAATGGAGCTTGTCAGTCCACCTTTTTATACTAGTCAATATGGATACAAGTTACAGGTGCGTACATTGAATATTGTAAAAATCAGTGATTGATTTTATATCGAGTTATAACTTTTGGCACGTGTTGACAGTATTACTTTCTTGTTGCTGCATCCTAATAAAAAATTAAATTGTATGACTCTGTCTTAGGAGCGGATATAATGTCGTAATTATAATTTTTTATATTATATGATGACGTTAATGCGAGTTTCTCGAAACAAAAATCGAATCATTCTATATGTATTGTAAAAATAAATTACATACGTAATATCAAACTTTAGTATGACTGCAATTGATGAGATAGAATTTTAAATAAGATGTCATATGGACATCATAAAGACATTGTAATTATTATAACAATTGCTATATATAATTAATAATAAAAAAATATAGTTACCCGATTTTCAAAAGCTAGTAGTCAAAAGCTGTTTAAATAAATATGCAAGATAGAACTCTTTTTCTCAAATTTAACTATCTCATGAATTTTTCATGCCATCTTTCTATACACTTGTATTGTCTAAATAATGAAAATTAGAAAATTAAAAATGTTGTCAATTTTTTAAACAATTTCTTCAATTTTATAGGCTTCCATCTTCTTAAATGGAAACGGGACCGGAGAGGATAGCCACATCTCGATATACATAAAAATTCTACCCGGCGAATACGATGCGCTCCTACGATGGCCATTCTCGCACAGCGTGTCGTTCACGATGTTCGATCAGACGGTTGTCGCGGAAAAGGCCTGCAACATTGTGGAAAGCTTTATACCGGACCCGACCTGGAAGAACTTTCAACGACCGAGTCGCGAACCGGATTCTCTTGGTTTCGGCTTCCCGAGATTCGTTTCCCACGAGATGGTGAAGAAACGACATTTCGTCAAGGACGATACTATGTTTATTCGAGTTAAAGTGGATCCTAGTAAAATCGTAGCGGTTTAAGAGAACGATTTTGAAGAAATTTCTGGAAACAGACTTTGTGACTGGTATTCATAATTCGATCTTCAAGATTGTCTTAAGTATAATCTCGAAATGCTGTACGATCGCTTTATTGATGGAGTTTTAAGATTGCCATTGACCAAACTCAAGACAATTTTGTGTATAAGATGGGACTATGAATACCCCTTATTATGTGATATTTTCGAGTACTCGCTTGAGCGGGACGTATGGTACTTATGTCGTTTTAAATCATGCACGGTAGTTCAAATTAAAACCGATTGAAAACGCATTGAGAAACTCTGCCGCCGCCCGTCTGCGTTATAACAGTTTTCACTTATTAACTCATGTTATTGCAAATATTACCGATTAATTAATTTATTAACACTGCCAAATGTGTAATGCGTTAAAACGTATTCAACTTTCTCAATTTTTTTAATTTCTTCATATTTCTTTCATTCCTTAAGAGATTTTATCATTAATTTTTTATTTTCTTTGGTATATAATCGAAGCACGTGAAAACTTAATAGGTTACTTACAATTAGTATTATGCGACATTTTGTGAGTACTTTTGCTGTCTTTCTCATAATTCCTGCACAAAATTGTATGTATATTTAAAAAAAAATCTAACAGATAAGAGCAGGATGCCTCAATTTTTCTAAAGAGTGGCCTTATAATCGCGCGATTACTTTTAAGGAGAAAAAATCAAAGATTATTAAGGGACTGTGTGTATAAGCTTAGCAAATGTAAATATAAATGCAGAATGCCATACGATAATGGACAACGAAGAGCAATCGAGACAATTGCACCAATGTAAATACGCACTTATTACACATAGTAATGAGAAAATGTGATCGAGATATGCTAGTGAATGTGTATGTAACAATTTAAAAATAAGTTGGCTAATATAAAAGCGTTATATAATATTCACTTATAAAATATATCTTGCACTTTATTTCCTGCAGTTATACTATATGACCCAACACGATTGAATAATGAAATACAAAATGATATACACTTGAAGCATTTTATATATATATATATATACATATATATAAAACAAAATACAGAAAATATCAGATATGAATTTTTCAATTAAGTATACAATTAAATTATAAAAGTTATAAAAATATTCACATCTCTCTACTGACAATATCACAATAATATAAATAATTAATTACAATTAATATAAATAAGTAATAACAGATTACTCTTTTTACAAGCTTCCACTACTTTGCTGGGAATTTGGTTCTCCTGTATTTGCCTGCAAAAAGACCGTGAAAATGATTTATAAAATAATTATCGCAATATGCTGCAAATTACGGTATGCAGTAATAATAAAGAATTTTTATTTTTATTACGTATTCAAGAAAACTAAATATATCAATATCTGTTTCTTTATTTAATAGATATGCCATTTGAAAATCTGTACTTACAGATTGTATCCGTAACATTTGATCTAATGCGTGTGGCAGCAGCGGACGTATTCCATTGATCTCCATTGCAGTGAGATGATCCAGTCTGGCATGCACCCCCTCGCTTTTTACAAAAGCGTCCACGGATGTGCGCAATTTAGACATTCTTATATCCCAAATGTCCTATGACACAAATTCCTATATGAGTGCTATCTTTGATTTTGCAATACAAGTGTAACTCTTGTATTATCAGGAGGTTCTACCTACTTTCACGGCGATTCTTATTCCATCCGCATCAGGAATATCGTCGTTTGCCATATTCAGCAAGATTTGGCTTTCATCCATATAATGACTGCTCGGCATCGCCGTGAACAACCTAGTACATCAGATTTTTTTTATAAATAGACGTTCCATGCCATTAATCGAAATATTTAGAAATTTAATGAATATTTATATCAAAACATTTGGGCGAGATTGACAGACTGAGGCTGTGGTCCACTTGACGCTTCAAATGCTTCAAAGCGTTCTTCTTCTCATTCTATCTTTGTTAAAATGAAAGGGAAGAAAAATACTTTGAAGTATTTGTAGCGTCAAGTGGATCGCAGCCTGAGACGTTACGTTGGACAAGTAATGAGAAATTAACAGTGGGGGACTCACTTGGACATCTTTTCCATCTCCTTCCTCTCGTTCAGACTCTCGATGTCCATCCATTCCTGGCCGACGATACGGCACTTCTGCTTCTGCTTCAGGCACACGGCGAGCCAGATCGGCACCTTGACCGGCAGCCCGGCGCGGAACGGCCCCACCGAACCCGAGATCAGGTAGATCACGTCGGAGTTGAAGTTAGGCACTATGCTAACCAGCTGCTTCTCGCCAAGAAACTCAACCTCGCTCGGTTCCATGCTTCGTTTCAAGCGTCAAATCGACCGTTCTTCGATACCTGCGCCGAACCGTACCTCGGCGCTTCCCGACGCATTCTGAGCTACTCCGACCAGACGCACGTGCTCTCCGGCGATTCTCGGCATGGTAAATCGAAAAAGGCGGGAAAGCGCAGCACGGCTCATCGTCGTGGCCGCCGCCATGTTTGCCCGCCACTTGTTGCGTCTCGAATATGTTGGATATAAGCTGCGGTCGACTTGATGCTACAAATGCTTCGAAGAATTTTTCTTCTCCTTTCTTTCAATGAAGATAGAGGGAGAAAAAAAATGCTTCGAAGCATTTGTAGCGTCAAGTCGACCGCATCCATAATCGCGTCAAATTGACCGGAAAGGATATAAACGAGAATACTTGGTGAAAAGTGTTTAGTTTCATATTTTTAAGAATTTTTCATATTTTAAATATTTGTAAAAATTTCTGAAAAATGTCTCAAATTTTTCCAAATTTTACAAGTTTTCTTCGAAATTATAGAATAAAAAAATCTTACAATATTTTAGAATTCACATACGTATACATATAAAGAAATCTAGGAAAGATGTAAACTTTTTCATCATTTTAAAGTATTTTAATTTATATTTAAAAATCTGCGAAATTTAGAAAGTTATAAAATGATGCTGGAAAATTCTAAAATTTATATAGAAATTTTTAAAAATTATGTAAAGAATTTTAAGAAAAATTTTCGTCGAAGTGTTTTATAAAAATTCGGGTGATAATGAAGCATTGAATGCACATATAGATTATACGCGCGAAGCTTTAATGACATTGATTTCGTTCGCTTGCACGATATACAGAGTGCTTATTATACACTAAAAATTCGCATGCGTTAGTATATCCTTTTCGGTCGATTTTATTTTCTTATATTATACATTCTGTCAAATAAATATCGGGAATTGTTTATTTAAAAAGCCTAAAAGCGTAAAAGATATGAAAAAAATTTGTTTGCTATAAGTTGGTACCAATGTACTTAATTGTCACGTTTTGGCGTGATCTGTCAACCAGTTTGTTTATAGTTGTTGGTTTTGTTAGTCGACTTCAAGTGTGCTCTGCGATTTTTAAAATGGATAAAAATATTGAACAAAGAATTTGCTTCAAATTTTGTGTTGCCAACGAAATTTCTAGTATTGAATCATTGAAAATGTTGGAGAAGGTCTACAATGAATTAGTTTTATCGAAAACACGAGCATACACTTCGCGACTCTTGTATGTACACGTGTTTTATTGAATTCCTGGTATTTATTCGACAGAATGTATACCTAATAATCTTTACCATGAGGTGTTCTAAGATTTTATAGAATTTAAAATTCTCTTGATCACACAAAGTTTTCAATTAAAAATGGCACAAGTAATTTTCTGAGATTTAATATAATCGATACTAAAATAATTAGATACAAAAAGCGAAAAAAAGAGAAGGATGAGTATTAAAATAATTAAATTAATTAAATTTATCTACATCCATTCGCACAATATTTGTTAATTTAACATTAACAAGATCACTTGTTTTTATTAACAAAAACTTGTATTTCTTGCCCGTATTTCGGAGAAAAAAAGAGACGTGCGTTTAAAGCGTTTGATAAAGGATACTTTTGACGAATATTTTCTTGCTAAGAATTTTGTCCAATAAAAATTTAATTACACATCTTTTCTTTTAAAAGTTTGCATCAGGCTGATATTATGTTAAAGCAAAATTCAGTCAAAATTGATTGAACTGTGACAGAATTGTGATTGAAATTTTTTGTTATCTATTTATTATCATTTCTGAAGAGCAGTTTGCTAAATTTTATTAACTTTTAATAACGCGGGCACGACTGATTATTTGTACCGCGATATTTTTCTCGATTATATATCATTTCAGTAACTTTAAAAGATTATCGGTATACATATATGTACTGAATGCGCATACAAATGGCAAATATTGCGTATAAAGAGAATGAAGAGGAAACGAGAGGAACGGCGCACGACGATCGTCTAGTTATGTCAATCATAATATACGGAGTATTGCACAAGCGTCGTGCAAACGTTCTACGGGAACACATAGACACGCGTAGACACACAATCACAACGTGCACTGTTCTATTGTACAATTAAGTATATTGTCCATTCCTCGGTATATTTATCACTCGGCAATCCTGCATGGATCGTCGCACACGATGTAGTATTGTCCTCGCCAAGCATTCGAGAGCACATGTCCTTTCCTCAAATGGCCTCATGAGTATCTCAATATTTGCCCTATTTTAATCTGGTTTTTATGTACAATTTAAATACATTTTAAAGAAGAAAAGCCACCTTCCGTTTGTTGCTCTGTCTTTTCGAAGCTTCAAATCTAGCATTGTTGTTACTTCGTTTCAACGTGATACATTTTAATGTATTTCATTTGAACGTTGGAACACGCATGACGTGAACAACTGTAGCACGTTCAATAAGTAATTAATAATAAAATAAATCGACACTCCGAGAGATTTGAAAAAAAAAATGCAAATTTTCTCGAAACAATCTGTTGAAGAAGTTGCAGTTGCTTTCTTTCGCAGTTATTCTAGCTAGCCGCCTGCTACGTCGATTCTGTCTCGAGATTCCTCCAGGACGAGGAGATGATCGGGAGAGGCGTGATTCACCACGTCGGCCTCGATCACGAAGATCGACGCGGGTGGCGTTTCTTCGATGCGGTCCTCTTCCGCGGGCAGGAGCGGTGCCAACGACTTGTATGTTTGCAGTTCCATCGAGGAGGAAATTCCGTGGTCGAACGCGTCGTCGTTGCGATCGACGATGTCTCCGTCACTGGCCAATTCCTCCTCGCTCATCGGCTTGTTCATTGCTGGCGCGGAATTACTGATTAGAGTCGCATTTCCGATCGCGGTGCCGATATCCGTGGCTTTTTGGTGCGTTTCTTTCTCCCGGACCGATGAGACACGCCTTTCGGGGTATGCGCCGTCTAGCCTTCTGTTTCCATCCATTGCCTGTAACAAGCAATAGAACAAAGATAAATCGCGAATAAGACTAAAACATAAGTTGAATTAAATAAGTAAATGTTGTGTAATTCTGGAGTAAAAAATCCACTAATCCAAATTTATTAAAGTTTTTTCTTTTTTTAAAATAATTTATTAACCAATTAATTATTACAATTTTAAATTTAATTCCGCAATGTTAAATGAATCTGGTGTTTAATTTTATTATAAAAGATGAAATATTAAAGTTAAGGTTACGTATCGAAATATTATTTTTTACATATACATATATATATGTATATATATGTATATTTCCGCTATTATATACTTATATAATATAATAATCTTAATCTTTTTTATACTTTGAACAAATTCGCTATAACTTTACTATAGTAAATTTGTTTATGGTAGTTTTTTCTTAAGTTTTTACATAGTTAATTTTAATTTTTCAAATTGAACACTTTAATGCTTCAAATATGTAATTAAGGTAATATTATAATAGCAGTTAATTTTTTGTACTGAAGATGAAATAAGATATAAAAATGAAATACAAAATTAAAACGAAGAATAAGAATAATAGCTAGAAGAGTAAAAACGATAGTTTCTTAAAAAGTAGCGAATTTCTTCTTGTCTGTTTTAAGTAATTATTCTTAAATTAGAAATAGAGAAGTTTAATGTGTTGCTTAGAAATAAGGTATGCTGAATAGATATTTCCTATTCCACATTTCTCGTTCATGAACAATTTCAATGAAATATACAGATTTACAAAACTTTTAAGCAAATTAAATGTCAATATACCTGGCGTAGCAAGCTCGGCCGGTGACTCCTCGGCTGATCAAAGCCGCTGAATCGCCTCTGAAGCTGCCGCTGCGAACCAACGAGGGAACCCCGATCGTGGATCACACTGATCACGCTGGATTTGACGTCGCTGTGCGGGAAGAGCAATCGCCAGACAAAGTTCTTGAGAGCGATGCGAAAGTCCTTGAGATGGTAGGCGTAGAGGAGCGGATTGCCGACCGAGTTGATGTGCGAGAGGATGATGCAGAACTTCATGAAGAAATCGTCCACCTTGCACCGCGGGCAGAAGGCCATGACGCAGTTTATCGTGTACAGCGGGAACCAGCAGACGATGAAGAAGACGACAATGCGGGAAAGGTTCTGCGTAGCCTTGACCTCCCGTTTTCGCGCCGCGCCAAGGCAACGCAGCATCGTCCCCCCCTGATGATGGTTACCGCCCAAACGACCGCCGAGACGGAGGACCCCGAGACGGCGAACGGTACCGCCACTCCCCGGGTCGCTGGGATCCATCGTGACGATTTGCTGTAGCTATAACCGTCGTACCCGTTACACTCTTTGGCTATTTTCCGCTGTTCTATCACCGGCACTGTCTCGGCTCTCGGAACCTCTCTCTTTCATGCTGACTGACCTGTTTCACAATTACCCGGTATATGTGGGCGTAGAAGGCCGCGATCAGCAGGGCGGGGAAGATGATCGTGGCGAAGTACAGGAACACGAGGTAATCGTAGTCCATGACGCTGGTGAAGATGCACCGGTGGTCGCTCGTCTCGCCGGCGTTCCATCCCAAGAGCGGCAGGAAGCCCACCAGAGTGCCCGCCACCCAGCACACGCATATTATACCTGGAAACCGATCGTCTTTTTCATTAATAATCGTCTCCTTCGACCGCCATCGATCGCTTCACCCTCAATGGATCGACGCGCCGCGGCCGTGCCATCGTCGCGTCAAATCGTCGCGACGGCTACACGTACGCTCGGTTGATTCGAATAATAACTCGTTCGCGCGCATCCGCTCGTTACGTATCGGTCATTCATCGCGATTAGCACCGGCTTCTCGTGCTGCTCATCGGCTTCCACATTAACGAGGCAATTTTTATTATATACCCGCGGACGAACACGCGGTTTCTTATCGATTCGTTTGTCATTCGCGGAAAGCGGCGCTCCACTGGGAAATGCGCGTTCACGGGCGCAATATATGTATAGGAACTGACATTTCGGAATGCTTCGAGGATTTAGAATGTTAGATTGTAGAATGAGATAAGTTTTGTATTTTTTACTTGTTTCGAATAGAAACATCAGGTAACAATACGCGTTGCCAAATTTATTTATCATTGGATTCCGTGACCCAAAAGATGAGTTTTTTATTATTGAATTGGAGTGAAAAATAGTAAAAATATCTCGATGTTCTGTTCATTTTCAATTTCTTTGAATCTGCTCAGACAGCGTATGATTTTTTTCATATGATTTTCTAAAATTTTCAGGACATATCAACTGAATTTCTATAGAAATTTATTATTTTGACTTGTGTATTCCATAAATTAGATATTTACTTTGAAATAAAATTAAAGATTTAATCCTTCAAGAAGTTTCATTTTATCAAAGATTCCGCAATGTATGTAGGATTATTATGGAATTATACTGGAACAAATATTTAAAGTATTACTTGACATTTAATACTCTTATTGTTGCTTACAGAACAATGTACATACATATCGGATCTGTCGGAGTATTCTTTTTGATTTTTTAAATTAGAGAACTGTACGAATTTAGAATCACCCACTTTTATTACCCACTTCTAGTCTTGAAACAAAGTTACGGTCTTGTTGATTTCTCCTTTCATTTTGAAGATCTTCCAGAACTTCTGCGAATCGAATTCGCCTATTCGATTATTTCGGGAGCTTCACATCCGTGCGCGCGTCAGAGAATTCAGAAGCAGGACAGTGGGGAAAACACGTGAGGACTTTACGATTATCTTAAGAAGCACGCGATGCAATTTCATGATTGTTTTGCATGTCCGCGTTAATTGACGTACGCGCATTCACGCTTAATAAACGCGACGCAACGTCATGCGACGCGCGACTCGGTACGGTAATAGCGGATTACGCGAACAATGCTATGTTTATATTTTAGTTTATAATTATATTGGCTCGGTTTATCTGTGTTTATGCATATGGGTACATACACGTGAAAGTTAGGACTAGAATATCGCGCGCACCGGGCGCCCCCTTGTCCTTTTCGTTAACGTCGTCGACGTTAGTTAATAACGCACCTAAAGACCTCCGGGGCTTTCTTTGCGACCGGCCCTTGACTAAACAAGCAATTGAGCAGCTAAGTGCCACATGCGTGTCTAACTCGTAATTTCTATTACTTAAATGGCCCAAATTGCCATATTTGCCAAGTACACTCTTTCATTGCATCAATGGAAGTACTGGAAATTGTATCCAGGTATCTGTGAGGCACTAGGCCCAGGATTGATCGCAACAACGATTAGAACTAATCTCGATTAAATAAATTTTCCCTCTTCATAAATGCAATTACATTCTACGTAGCAAGTACACTGTCAGAATGCGATTTACTCAATTCGAACTATTGGCAATCTCAATTACGCTCGAATATCGGCGGCTTATTCAACAAGAAATAACAGCGAAAAAATTGTTGAGAGATCAATTCACCTAACTGCGTAATCGTTACGCCGCGATCTGATTTCCGCTTTTTCTCGCGGGAACGGTGATGCCGGTTGATCTTGGATCAACTTGGAGCAACTTAGTGCTTGTATTATCATTAATCTCCCGACCCGAGCGCCCGATATCGAGTATCAAAATTAACGACGTCGGCTCAGGCTCGATAACGACGAAGAGTGGTGGTGCCTCACCTATGGCAGTTTTGGTGCGTACGGTGCGCGAGTATCCCATGGGATGCAGTATCGCCCAGTAACGATCGACGGACACCGCCACTAGGCAGAAGATGCTGATGGTGCAAAGGACGACGAGGACCGACACGGTGAACAGGCAGGCGTGCAGATTCGTCGGCAGGCCGATGCTCGCGAGGATCGCGAACGGGATCGCGAACAGTCCGACCAGCAGGTCGGCCGTGGCCAGCGAGACAATGTAGTAGTTGGTGCGCCTACGCAGCTTCCGCTCCTTGCCGAAGACGATGATCACCAGGCCGTTGCCGAAAACGGCGCAGATCGCGACCAGGATCTCGCAAACGGTGTACGGCAGGTTCAGCTCCGAGCCCACGGACGACGCGTTCGTCGGTCCGGTGTGGTCCAAATAATCGAACAGCGGGTCGCTCGCGTTCGACGGAAATCCCATCGCGACGACCATCGGGGGGACGGGTGTCCTATTCGCGCCGTCGGGGATGCGGGACGATTGCAGGGCGGCGCGCGATCCTCGTCGTTCCCTCACGATCGCCAAGCATGGCGCTACCCCGCGGCACGAGATCGATCGGAGCAATCGTGACGTCGCGACACTTTCCAGCGGTACAGGCGATAGTCATTGCTTCTTCGAGGAAGTCTTATCTGGTATCCCTTAAATCTTTAGCGATTATTCATATCTCTCGAGTAATTTTGCGCGCGGTCGTACCGAACGGGACGGACGCGTTGGGGGCGCCGCACCACGTGCGCTCGTCGCGCATCCGCGCCGAAAGAGAAATGGTCGTGAGAAATTTCACTAGATAAATTTCCACGCTTCTATTTTTACGTTCTGTTCTCACTCGCGTCGGGCATGAAGTTCGTTTCGCCCTCCGGTGATCTCGCACGCGAGATATTAGAAACGAGGATCAACATTTGTCATTCACTCGCTCTCCGAGTTGTTTTCTTTAGCTATAATTATCAGGCTCATCTGCTGTGGGACGTCTCGGTTTCTCTTTCAATAAATCACCATCGAGACCTTTTAGAAATAATCAAAACGTTTAATGCATTTCGATTTCCCACATGGAACTTACAGGACATTTCTGTTCGTCCGCGTTCGATTCTCTGGTTTCATCTCTTTCCCCAAATTACTCAAATCTTCTCTTGATTTTCCTTTTAATTTTTCCGAGCCGTTTGTCTTCGGTCTTGCGTGCATACGACTTGCGTCCACTTCCGTTCCTTCGAAAGGACGAATGAGCAAAGGAGCGATCGAACGGTCAGTCGCTCACTCCTCGCGTGATACGTTAGTCGCGTTTTCCGTCCATTACTCATACAGTGTCCGAATTACGCGAGCGCGTAAGATGATTTCCGGACGATATATCATCTAATAGAGTCTGCGTGACACGCGAATCTCGCGTCGCCACGAAACGAAGCGACGAAGTCAACTTTTGGTTTGCGTTCGTGCCTCACATTCATTCGCAATCGCCGTTATCCTTATCGGTATCGATCAACACGTCGCTTTCCGACGGCCTCGAACCGCGAGCGAAGAAACCCCGGACTCGACTCGAGACTCCAAAAAATTCTATTCCGCTTCCTGATTCCGGTGTCACGTTAGTGTATCTAATTAATAAATCGCCGCTTCTGCGATCTCATCACAGGCGTCATCCTCGCGTCATCCGCGAACGTGCGTCATCGAAAGGGCGGGAAAAAAGAGTCGCGTGGAGAGCCCGAGCCGCCGCTCTCTCTCAAGGGAAAGAGAGCGATCGACGGCAGATCGATCGACCGGTCACACGGCGTGTCGTCACGCGGACAAATATTTATTTCTCCGATTAATTAGTCCGAGGACGTGGGCGTGAAACGACGTGCACGAAAGCAGAGGGGGTGAGGGGGGGGGGAGAGTTCCTTCGCTCCGCGGCGCGGCGCCGAGGCCAGAGCATGGAGCGAGCGCGTCCGCCTTCTCAACCCCGTGGCGTGTAACTGAGGCCTCGCTGAACTGAGGTGCTCTCCTCGTGACAGCGGCGGAGAGAGGTGGGATCTCCGTGCCGGTATCGCTTCGCGCTCTTCCTTCCGCCTGCGAGGAGTCCGCGGAGGAGTCAAGCGAGTCCGGAAAGGACTCGCGGCTCGCGGCTCCACCGCGCTCGGCGGACCGCGACAGACGCGGATGGATGCGACGGATGCGCTTCGCATTTACGCGTCGCCGTGCGCGACGAGGCGCGATGCATCACCCGCCGGTAGCTTTCACGTGCTCGGCGTGCTTGACCTCGGGGGCTCGGGCCCGCCTCGCGCGGCCGTCAATATATCGCGGGCTTATCGCTCGCCCGCGCCGGACGTATTCGTGTCACGCGCGCGCCTTCTCGCTCTTCCGCACGCTTCCCTCTTCGTTCACCTTCCCGCGCGCGCGTCGTAATTGTTTCGCTCCTAAATGCAACCGAGCGTATGGAGCACGTGACGGATTCGCTCTGCCGCACGCCGCGGCGACTTCGGTCCGAGCTCGCCATTCATACGCTATTCACGATCCCGCGAACATTATCGCGCACATTAGACACACGCGCACGCACGCCCGGCACTCAATTAAACGGTCTGATCTCGCGTCTTGTTGCCTTAATACGGCGCTCGCCGTTTCGGTATCGATGTAATACGAAATTCAGGCAGCCACATCCGGTACTAAACGTGTGTGGCGGCAACGCGGTAGGAGTGGGGCGCAATCAGACATCCGTTCATTTGCGTTATTGTATCTTTGTAGCGTGATGTAGCGAGAAAAACGCGGACCGATAATGCGTCCCCTAATAGAGCACGATCAGCACAATGTAGCTTGCGAAATACTCTGTAATCTAACGCGAGTTATTATTCTCGCGTACGAGCGTGCAATGTACGAATGACTTGTGCAGAAGCAAAATACTAGTTATCAACCGGGAAAATTAACGGAGAGGAAGTCTCTAAAAGAGATGAGGCATTTGAAAAAATGAACTTTTTGTCTGATTGTACTTGGCGCTTCCCGATGGCAGATGTCATCTTCAGTTGTTTGGTTTGTAACATTATCTCATAATGGAGGGTTGCATATACTCTTCGATATATGTATATACATATATTTAACAATTATTTAAAAGATAACGATTAAAATAATGCTTGTTTTCCAATTGTTGAAAATGTGTAAAGTTGCATTAATTTTTTTCGCGGTATTTTTTAACGATCGTTGTAAAACACGACATCATTCGATTTGCAGCACTATCTCTCAATGTTATGTAATATTCGTTACTATATATTGTATATTAATTGTTAAGAAAATAAAAATTAAAATAATGTGCTATATTTTCCAATTGCTGAAAATATGTAGAGTGGCATTAATTCCTTTTTGTCACGATATTCTTTGGTCGATTGAACAACAGGCATTGTAACTGAATTAACTGCTATTACAAAAAAGATCGCCAATGAATAGAATCATTAGATTATATTAGAAACATTAGATTATACTTTAATCATTCTCGTAAAAATTAAAGACGTAATATAATAAATTACTGTAATTAGTAAACAGTCATACTGTGATTAATGCGCGACGAATCCTTCACTCTACGTTTTGTTCTCTGATGATCAAATGATCATAATACAAATATTTGTTATATTCTCTGATACATAGTTGAACATCGATAAAATGATATGAGGAGATAGGATTACTATCCGGGTTAACCGGATAAATAAATTCGCACATTTTTCACACACTCTTTCTCTCACTCTCTCTTTCTCCCTGTCTCTCCCTCTCTTTTGCGGATGCTAAGCTACTCGCTACGTGCGTACACGTGCACCTGGACATATATCTGAAACATAATATGGCGCCGTGATTGCAAAGCGTCATTTCTTGTAACTGCGAGTGTTAGTAGGAATATTCCGCAAGTACTCGTTTCGTCATGTTTTCTAATGAGTCTTTTATCGAGCCATAAAGTTTTCCAACGATCAACCTTCTTTATTTTTTCACTTCATATTTTTCTCAATTTACATTATAAATACAAATATTTACACGGTAATGGAATTGCTATAATGAATTGAAAAATATGAAACTTGGAAGTGGAGAAAGAGAGAATTCTGATCCTTAAGCATGAATATTTATTATTCCAAACATAAAAGAATCTTCACGTATAATTCGTAGTAAATAAATATTCGCCAACTCTTCAACCCCTGCTCGTAAATTACAGAGGTCTAAAATAAGAAATACTTTTTTATTTATTTTGCATCCCTTCGATCTGTTCGAGAGAAAGTGATCGAGAGAAAGAATGCGATCGCGGCGGAAATACAATTCGCTAGGAACGGAGATTAATCAATGACTAATCTCGTGCAAGAAGAAGGAATGCGACGGAGAGAAGTGACGCGGCCGCGTTTGAGAAAGCGGCGGACGGAACCCGCGGCTCGGCGAGGCACAGCTCCACGGCGGCCTTAACGAACGGTGAACGAGCTCATTCGTGGTAATTCGTACGTACTCATTGTCCGTAACTGGCGCATAACGGAGCGCTTGACATTGCATAAAGGATCTCTAATTGCGCCACGGAGCTAAATGACTTCTTTCTCGCGCGTGCGTGGACAAGCAGAGCTCTCTCGATGAGCACGCCGGCGATCTCGATCTAAATCGAAAATGGGTCGTGTTCGTGTTACACCGACCATGTAAACACACCCTGGAACATACCACCGGGTATATCTAATGGTTTAATACGACTAATGCATCGCCAGAAGGTGGGCTTAAATCCAGTGCCGTGCCTCCGATCGTCGGATCCATCGGCGAGTGTCGATGTGTGCGGCGGGAAAAGTTCGATGAAAGAGTGTCTTCAGTAGAAAAATAAAATAATAAATTTCTAATTATAAAAACTCTTCAGTGTATTTTTCATTGGGTTTTCTAAACACATTGATGCGGGTATTTCAATGTTTCTTCTGACATTTTAGATTGACCATAAATAGAAAAGTTATCCTACACCCAGGTAGAACAAAAATTATAATGACATCATATTGACAACAAAATAACGCTAAAAACAGCGATAAAATGACATAATAATGACATTTTGAAGTCATTTTGACATCTTAGTGACTTCTATTTAGGTAATGATTAAATATCAGAGTCTATAAGTCTATTTATATTTAACATGCGTTTACTGTAATCAATTTAAAGAATATATTCTATTTTATATAATATGTTATTTATATGATGAATAAATAATATATTATGTAAATATTGATGTATAAATATTAAGATATAAATTAAATTAAATTGCTTATCCTGTTCAAAAATTTATAAAAAGGTAAAGATTTACTTCGTAAAATCGTAAATTTATATAAGCAAATAATTTCCTATTCCTAATAATTCCTAATTTAATAAAATAATAATTATACACGGAGTGTCGTTTTAATTCTATCGTCAGACGGAGAGAATAACTGAAATATTATTTCCGAGAATGTCCCGATTACTTGTCACGATGTTACCTTGACCTATGAGATAATGTTTTCGGGGTTTCTATAATTATATACCATTTTACTTAATATCCTTACGCCCGGGTGTTAACACTCGCGCGCGCGCACGTTCGATAATTCTCAAACACTAACTACGTTCGGGCTGGATAGCATCTGATATCGGCTTCGCCGCATCGAGGACGATGATGAAAAAGAAGAAAAAAAAAGCGAGCTTTAAACAATCGTGCGAAGCAAGCGCGTCCGAATTTGTGGGCGCGCCAAATTTACGCGCGGTCCGTAAAAATGCGCAGTTGAGACTTAACGAAGCACGCGCGCGCGAAACCGGCGTGAGGAGCGTAACGCGAGCTTTACTTATCGCGGAAGTAATAAAAGACCGGCCGTTTTTCCTCATCTTGGTAACAACCGCAAGAAGGGTAGACGGCGAAGACGGGGATCGCGACGGGGTTGCGAAGAAGCGCGATATTTAACGGGATCCAATTAAAAGCTTAGCCGCGTGGCGCGATCGCGCACGCGACATCCGCACGGTGTCGTGCTCACGACTCCGCCGGTGTGCTTTACTTTTATTACAGACCGCGCGCGTGACGCGAAACTTTATAAATTAATACACCACACGCTACTACCACCTCCCCTTACTCTGTAAAGTAATAATTGTGCTCCTGCGCGCGCGTGTGTGTAGGCGGGAGACAAATATTTACAAACAGAAATAATCACGATCACATTTGAGACTATTATACACGCGAGGAAGGCTAATCAGGCGAATCGACGGATATTCATTTAATACAATAATTAAGTTTTCTAAGTATCACGTTTTTCATTATTGCGCAAAATCCAGTCATTTCCTTTTTCCCTTTTGTTCTTAATATAAGCGTCGAAAGGTTTTATGTTATCAAAATTTAATTATTTGTATTTACATTTCATGTACTCTCTCTTTTTAAGGGGTTGAGAATTTGTTTTATGCAATTTTTTATACAAACGTCTCTAATCTTGTAGAAATTTACTGCAAAATGTTTGCAAGAACTTTTAAAATATCAGATTAGCTAAAAGTGCTTTTTTATAACACAAATAAATCTCTTAAATTAATTAATTAATTTTAATTAATTACGCAACACGTAGTGGATGACTAAAATTCTTATACACAAGTTAAAATCTATTGTGAATTACTGCAGTCTAACACAATTTATAGAAATAACTTCTAAATTGTAAATCATTCGAATTTTTTCATTTAAAGATGTTTTTATAATCAAAAATGAAATAATAGAACTGAAAATTTTCCGTTACTATATATATATATATTTTTTTATAATTTATATTTTATTATGCAGTTTTTCCCTTATAAGTATCCAGGTGTCCCAATTATTAAACAAGTATGTATATAATTAATTAAAAACTTGGAGGCGTTTAAAATACTTAAAAACTTTAAATTCAAATTTTATTCTAAATAATGTACTCTCCTCGTCGTAAAACTACCTAAAGAATGGGGATCTAAAAACGTTTGGTGGGCTTTCGCTAAGCTCTTAAAAAAACGTTCAATTTTTAGTGGGTAACCAGATATTGACACAAGGGTTAATCTTCTTTGCGAACACTCGATGCGTCATCGATCGACAATTTGCGTCAGTTTCCGAATTCAATTTGTCTAATGAGTGCGCGAGCTCATTTTTCCGTTGTGCACATCACGTTGATTAAGCTTCGCATTGGCGTTGGCAAAGTAGATCGTGGCGTTGATCGTTCTCGCGCTTTTGCTATTTCCGATACGTATGGGGCGATGAATCAATAATTGTTAATGTTATTGCGTGTGCACTAAAGTATCGTGATGATCCCAGACTGTGCCAACATGGATATCACGTAGCATACTGTTTATCGCGTATTACATGATATTGCACGTTGGATATAAGTAATTAAGTTTAATCTACATTATAATTAGACTTCCTTTTTTTACGAGAAAAAGAGGGAATCTAATTAATTTTAACTATAATACTGGTAATAATTATTGTATGTAATGCAATGATATACATATATATATATATATATATATATATATAACCTCTTATACATGTTTCCCAGAAATAATCACATATTTCCCACAAATAATTCCAATTGAACTTCTATGAATAGAAAACATAATACACAAGTTTTAATTAATTTATTCAAAGTAAGAATGTATACATATCCTTGTGTTTACTTTTCATATAAGTGACTTAGAAAATAATTCAACAAATTAATTGGTAGAGTCACTTTCAAATACAAAGATCTCCGATTATAAATAATTGCAATACAAATACAATTTCATGTAATTACTTAACGTAATTACTTAAAGTAACGATTTGCAAACAGTAATATTATTGACAGTATATTTTCTATCATTTAATATAAATACATACGTATTCAAAATTGTTATTTGTTGTTCACAAAAATATTTTTATCCAAAATTGTTCACAATAATGTTAATTGTAATAATAAATGTTTACAATTACATACAAAGTTCGTTATCTTAAAATGCGAAAGTATCATCGATTAATGGAAGATGCACTTGCGCTTGGTCTGAAAATACTTGTGTCAGACGGAAAATAGTGTTGCAACGTTGCACGTATAACTATATACATAATCCAGATGATAAACATAAATCCTAGGAACATGAATGGTCCATAACTGTAAGAAAAAATATTAAGTATATAAGAGACTTGTACATAACTTTCCGACAGATTATAGAAAAATCACGGAATTACGTACTTAGTAAGCCATGAAATCAATATAGTAAATGATATAATCATGAGAATGGTGTAATTGGCCAAAAGTCGTAAACTTAATCGAGGTGGCAATCGTTCCTCAGAACCGCTGGTAAATCCATTTGACGTTCGTTTGGGTAATTTTACAACAGTGGTAGGTGGAGCAATCAGTTGCCGACAAATACTACCAAGGAAGCTTCGTCTGCTATACAGTGCGATTATCTCGTGTCGATACTGTAAATAAATCACATGTTACAGGATGACGCGTGGTTCCATGCTAACGCGAGTAATTAGTGACAAAAGGGTCCTGAGTTCAAATCCCAACGACTCTCTTTTTAGATCTACGTGACATTCGTATACCTATCCGCCCATTTTATACCACTATTGAGGAACAGCAATGTGATTAAAAGAATACCTTGAGATTAATGTAACAGCACAGCTTGTAAAAGTTTCGAACGAGAAAAGCGCACTCATTTGATCGCACCGGTTGTAGCTCGGGATCGCCCATGTATTCGATATATCGACACGTTTGTCTGCCTTCTTGTAACGGTACGAAAGTACCTGGTCTGCTCGAATCAAAACTGGACTCCATCTAAAAAAAAATCTTGCGTCTTTTAATCGGTCGAAGTACTTTAATAGAAATATTAATATATTGTAGAAATATTTAATAGAAATCTATTTTAATAATCCGCACTTGTGATTGATGACAGAAAGAAGTCGACAAAATGCTATCGTGATATTCTTGATCCGCCACTATAGCAACTTGTGGAATGTCTTCGAGCTGTATCTGCAATAATCATGATAGTACACTATTCAAGATAATACGATGAACATAAGTTTCATTACCGACATAAAAGACATTCAATTACTTGAAATGTATCTATCAGCTGCTGTTGCGCGGTAGCCAAGAGCAACGGAACGCGTCGTCGTTCTTCTATGCTGATATCATCCGAGGAGTATTCTTCGCAGCTAAAGAATTCCCATAGAGAAAGCAAAAAGCGCTTTCCCCTCCTTCTGTTTTCTAAAGCCTCGAGCAGACTCGTCGCTGTTAAATGCGCTTGTTTAATATTACTCAAAAACCATACGACCTGAAACGCAAGATAATCGTCTAATAAAGTTAGCACTTGATAGATAATCAGAAATTAGATTAGTAATTATTATAGAGTAAAAAATACCTGCACGTTGATGGCAGTCGAAAACATAGGAATGTATTGATACATCGGACCTTCCAGTTCAAGAATTTGTTGTCTAACGATCGATGTCCACTGATTCGTAGTTATTCGACCTTTGCTTAACCCTACGTCATCTATACAACTCTCCACTTCACATATCATTTTTGCTAAGTATGGTTGTGAAAATACCTATATAAATATAAATAAATTGTACAAACGTATCTTTAATCATAAAAATATATATTCATAATTTAGACGACGAAAATGCACGTACTTTTGTAACTCTGAATAATATTAATGCATTCTTAGGTGCTACTAGGTCAGTTCTCATAAATCGCGGGAGCAATTGTTGAAATACAACTGTATATGCTAGCAGATTATTAGCAACGAAAGAAATCCATCTACCAGGATCATGAATCTTACCCCTTTCTTCCTCCTCTGCTTTACTGAAAATATTAAAGGAAAAATATTAGCAAAGACTATACATGTGATGACTAATATTTTGGCATTATTGATAACACGTACCCTTCTTTAGTATACGTTACTCCCGGTACATATCTCCATGGTTGAATAAAGCTCAGCCAAGCTTCCAGTATCAATCTAAACGAGCTATCTAGAGGCCAATGATATATTGCCTTCCTCAAAAACGTATATATTTTTCCTTGAACCGAAGGAAGAATTATTCTAATAAAACAAAAAAATATTTAGAATTGCAAGAAAATTATAGAATTTGTAAAATCTCAATCATATCTTCTCAATACCTCTTCAATTCGTCCATTGCGCTCTTGTCGCCTGTAGCGCTATTCGTAAACTCGTGCAGCGTCTTTATGAACGCTCTTACAAGGCGTATGTGTTCTCCGGAATGTATACTATGCTGAAATTAAAAGTTACAATTAAATACGTTTAAAAGTTATTTTGCTCCTCAAAATTATTCATATTTTTCCATAAATCATATTATCTCTTTAATTCCACATAATAAACTCACTCGTCGCGGTATCGAAGATAGATAGGATGTAGTTAATTGAGAAGTCAGTTGCGCGTCCTCTGTATACTCTAACCAAAAATCGAGAAAAACTTGTACTACAGTTTCACTCCGCCAGACTTGCGGTAAACACTGCTGCTGCGGCACACCTGATCCAGGACTCATCGATCCCGGTGATAATATAGATGCCCGCAGAAGTCTCAGAGTTTGTAATTTCTGACAATCTCTAAAATTTAAGATATATGAATAAAGCACATGTTCACATTTACATTCTATATTTTACTATAAAGATTTTAATATCAAGTACTATAAATCAAGTCTCCGTACCTTCGGAATTCTGGTGACTGAGTCAATTTTCTTGGCGGTGTCTTCTTGACATATGGCCCAATCACTGGTAAAACTGGAGAATTATCTTTTGGAAGAAAATGATATAGATAACAATGCGCTAATTGAACATAAACCGTTTCCCAATTCATCCACACATTTTCTTGCTGTTGAATTTGTAACCAGGGATTGGTCAAATGATACGCAAAATGAAATATATAGTACTCAAAGGGATATGTGTTTACGTTAAGGAATATTTGATATTAATAAATTATATAGTCAGTAATAATCATATAGTATCTAGCAGCTACATAATAGTAAAGGATACTCATAGATAAAGCTGAAGGAACACGTGTCCCTTGATCATCTCTAATCTTATCAAGGTAAAATGGCGATATTATTGCTTCCTCCAACATAGAGCTTATTTTTAACTGAAATGAGAAACATTGCAATGTATCACATTATTTAGACAGTATTTAATATAAAATATATCGTATGAAATATAAAATAATACACTGATATACAGCATAAATTTTTAAACACACCGGAAGATATGACACTGGAAAGTTATATTTGAGATAACAGTCTGGAAGTAATTTATAACACAGAGAAAACATCGGTCCTTGTGGGTTAAGAAAGTGACACAGTGCTTCATATTCATGTGGATTTTTCTTAAGGGTAATATTGTGCAATCCCCATCCGATATTATCCACTATTCCGAATAAGGACTCTATCAGCAGAGGAAAGACTAACTGCAGCTCAGTGGTACTTGACTCGTCTATCAATAGAGACAGATCTCTGCATCGTTCCACCAACGGCTCATTTAAGTATCTTTGAGCTCTGATCTAAAATTTAATAAATGTATATTATTAAAAGCAATAAAGAAATTAAAAGTATAAAAGCGTAACACATCAGATTTCTTTTACTATATATGGTTGCACATTTTTAATTTGTCAACTTTTAATAGACAAACATATACATATGCCAAAGTAATATAAAAATAAATTTTTCTTCGTGAATCAATACACGCCTAAAGTTACATTTAATAAAGAATAATACTTAAATTTAAATTTCGGTATTACTCCACATTGTTTACATTGCTTGAATTATTTTACAAAGCAGTGAATCAATAATACGTACTGTAGCCACATCGGTGGAAGAAGCCATTGTTTTGTTTTCGAACGTTGGTAAAATTATAAAAAATACAGCAATTAAAGAATAATAGTCAACATTTGTTTGTTGTCGCGCTTCTATTTAACGGGCATTCGTCCGGAACTTCGTACCGGACAACTTTGCTAACCTCTAACGTTAACTTCTGTAGCCGATAGCAGACAAATCCAGACAAACCTGAGAGCGGTTATCCTGATATTTGGCCTAACATCCACGCCAAATGTGTAGAACTACATGGCCATTTACTGTCGATAAATGTTTGTATGCCATATATGTATATGTATGTATATCTGCAATTTATGGATGTTTCGCGAATTTTATTAATAATTTATTCGCAGGAAAAATCTATCGCAGTAATTTAAATGTCACTTATACATTATCATTATCATTATTAGATTGACAATGTACAAGTAATTGATTTGAATGATGGAAAGCTGTAACATAAAAATTACGTGATATATTGAAAATAATATCGTTTGGTAATCTTTGGCGGCGCTTTTCATACTCATATTTTGCTTTTGCTATAATTTTGTTCAATATTTTTACATAATTCTTGTATACTCAGATTTAAAACTTTCGTTAGTATTATTTTTCCATCTTATGTACAATATTTCTTTTTAGACACAAGATTTTATTATTCCTTTCCCAAACAACACACAATATTTATAAAATATGTACAAAATATTTATAATAATTATTTGAATATTTTATAAGTATTTATCAAAATATTTCATAAATATTTTTGTAGTCTCAGATTGAACAGATGATAAATATTTATTACAAATATTATAAAGATG
>VBVQ01001044.1:0-12736 GCA_011636635.1 Tetramorium simillimum
CCGCAGCGCGAGTCATCGATCACTGTCTGCATGTACGAATCATGCGAATACGTACGTCTGGTATCGTTTCGTATAATACGTCTCATCGAAGACGAGAATAGACATGTATTAACGGTACGTCGAATCGATACGGATTGGTTCTTACACGTTAATCCCGACGTGACTCGGGGCGTAATGAGGTCGACTACGAATTAATTCCCGCACATTGATTCAACGTTACCCGAGTGCAAATGGATTGGCTGCGAATCCCTGCATTCGTATATCATCAAACATTTTGTCGAGAAGCGATTGTTAAACGGACTTTATTGAATGTGTTTCAGCTTAACGATTACAGCGTCGTGTCCCATGAACTTGCAGTATTTCCCGATGGACCGGCAACTCTGCCATATCGAGATCGAGAGCTGTAAGTACGCAACACGCGTGTGTGTGTGTGTACATACATACATACATACATATATTTATACATATTATATAGGTGCATACGAACGTACGAAATACGATTTCACAGAATTTCGACATCCTCGCCTAGTTCTACTCGACATATACTTTACACATACTTTTGCGCATATTATAACAAAAGTCAGAGAGAGACTTTCCCTGCACTCTTCAACAATTGCATATTACTTCTCAGATTGACAATCGACTCACCGTATCCTTTCGACGTCAATCGTCGAGCACGTGCACGTAATTTTAAAAGAAAAAAATTATTGCAGAGTCAATCAACGTAATTGTAATGCAATATATGTATAAAAATGTTATATTAGGATTTTTTCCTTCAATAATAAATTTACTATTAATCTCGTAAAACTGTTGAACGTAAAATAGTAACGTTATTTGGATGGAAATAAAATTGAGATCTTTGAGAGACGACAATCAATTGTATCGCTAAAAAAAATGTTTGCAATGTCACGTTTACTCTCTAGGGTCGCGATTAGCCAGATATATCCGATTGGCCGTACGTACCTATACCAGTTCTCGCTGAAGCAGATTGTAGAACACGAACAATCAAATCCGGCATGTGAACTCGTGCATGTAACTCGAGAATAACGCCGAAAGCGATACGCAGAAAGTATCCTTATCGATAGCCGATTGTCGCTGATTCAATGCGATTCAATTGTACATCGCTTTGAACTCTTTTTTTCAGATAAAGACATAGAAAGACGCTTCTACTGTGTATATTTGCGTCGAGCATTAAAAACAAAAGAGAAAACTTCGTGTCCCCCTCCCCTTTATTACACGCTCACACAGAGAATACTGTCAACTTCCATAACCCGTCACTCTCTCCCCATTTCTCCCTCCTCCCTTCTTCCTCCCTCAACTACCAACGGTCTCTGCCTCCCCTCTCGCCTTTTTCCCGATATCAAATTTTACTTCCTTCTTTCTTTTCTATCTTTCCCTCTCTATCTGTCTATCTGTCTGTCTGTCTGTCTGTCCGTCACTCGCCACTTCACACGCTCACTCACACGATCAGTCAGCCACACAAGTGAGAATCACTCCCATTCACCTCGTTCACTCACTCGCTCACTCACCCGCTCTCGCTCACACACTGGTTGGGTTTCTTTTTTTTTATTCCATACACAGTGATTGTACGTATGTAACAACATGGACTCTCTTGCAGAGTCGGGCATTTATTGCAGCCTCTTCCTTTTCACTTTTCTCCCTTGCAAAACGCGCGCGCGCGCGCGCGCGCGCACGAAAGTCGATAAATGAAAGAAGAAAAAAATGTGAACAACAAGCCTTTCAAGTATCAAACCCAAGCAAATGTGACAAATTCTTTCTTCTTCGAATAAAACTTTATGAAAGAAAAAAAGGTCGATTCTCCCTATGATTAATAATGTATCCGCAAACAGTCGGAACTGAAGAGTATGTAATCTCATTTCCCTTTGTTCCGCCCAGTTGTGATTCAAACAATAAATGCCCGAGTCTGCTACTGAGCACAGTGTGCGGTCAGTAAGCACCTTAAGAAGGAGCTTCGATGCGCCGTGACAACGGCCTCCGTATCGATGCGCGCACTGTATACGCAACTGAGTCGCCCGACGAGACACGTCTCGATTAATCGAGTCGCTCCGTTAGACTATAAGCATAGAAACCGTAGGTTGACCAGGAGCTATGCGCCGTGGGAGTATCCCAATGCGCAAAGACACATGCGAGAAGACTATCACGTGTGTGCGCGTGAGTGTAAGTATGACTGAGTGTGTGCGTGTATACGTTGTGTGTGTGATAGCGCTAACGTTTCACTGTCACGAGCTCGTGTTGACTTTCGTCACTGCTGCAAATTGCACGGTGTGTTAATGTGCAAAAAAACGGAGGAGAATTTCGAACGCCCTTTTAGAACCGTTTTACCATTTATTCATACACGATTTACATCGCGAAATTATTAGTGCTGTTTATCGGTACTGGCATTAATAATTCGTACACACGGTAGAACATGTACTGCGCAAATTGCGTGAATAAGTCAACACGGTACGGTTAGGTTCAAATCACCGTTATAATAAAGATTATATAATGAATAATTAGAAATGTGTATAAACAATTACGCATACCTAAAAATAATTATATTCGTAATATGTTCACAGAAGTGCAAGATTTGTAAGAACAAAGTTTCGAGATATCGAAAGTAGTTAACGTAAATAATTGCATGCTTCTCATTTGATGTCTTCGGCCGTTCTACCAATGTAAAGTTTAACCCAATATTTAAACAATAACTTTCTATAGTTTATTTAATTGCTCATTTGAACATATTGAATTTTTACTTGCACACTTCTAGTACCTACAAATATTACTAACAAAAGAATTTTAGTGGAAGGGCAATTTTACATTAGCTTCCTAATTACGTGAAAATTAAATTAAAATAATTTTGAATTAAAATCAGTAGATTATCGTTGGCAAATTTACATATAATTATATTCTTTGTTTGCACAATATTAATAATAAAGTTATGAACAAATAAAGTTTGGTAAGCAATCAATTCTAGTAACTGAGTCCGGAATATGAATAATGATTCTAACATTATTAACATTATTATGAATAGTTTTAATTATATTCTAGACTTAGCTATTCCAATTGACCGCCAGTTGATCACTAAACTTTATTTATGATTTTATTATTTATAGTCTATAACTTTATTACAAACGGAAAATTGATTTGAATATGAATGTAGAAATGATAACCTATCGATTAAATATTTCAGACAGATACCTTCGAAAGTTAATCTCAATATAATATTGTTAATATGAACTTGATTGATAATATGAAATTCAAAATTCATTTAATAATTTTTTAAATAAAAGTAAATAATAAACCATTGATTAATACTGTTATAAGTGGTTTTTATTTTATTCCCAGCTTAGTTACTGCAATTGATCGCAGACTAAATTTTATTTGTTTCTAATTTTATTCCTAAGAATGTGTAAATAAAGAATTGATTTATATGTGAAAGTGTAAACAAAAATCTATCGATTAAAACTATTTCAGTTCAATTTTTTCATAGTTAAAAGGCTAATGTGAAGTTAGCCTCCTTATAATTCTTTTGTCAATAACATTTGTGCTAAAAGTGTGCAAACAAGAAATTGAAATGTGCATACGATGAGCTATGGACTCGAATAAGCTATAGAAAGCTATTTTTTTTAATGTTGGGAGGCTAACTTCACACTGGTTTTGCCGGGCGCAGAAAAACGTTCAAACCTGTCGATTTATTCAGGATGATGGAAAAAGTTTGACTTTAACTCGCCCCCGCTAAAAGATCTATATTAAAACTCAGTCGGTCGTGGAATAGGGTCGAAGGGTCACCGGAAGTCCGGCATACGAGATACCGCAGGGAGTCGACCAAGTTCGTCGATTAGTTTCGTCGAGTAGAAAGCTCGGACTTTCGCGGACGCCCTTTCGTCCTTAATTGGTCGGACTGCTCGAATACGAGTTATTGCGATCGTTATAAGTTGTCGCGATACATTCCCATCACGAATTATAGGAGAATGCTCGCGGAAATCGCTAAACTTTTCGAGATGATTCGAAAGATTTACAGGCTTCCATTAACTTTTATTTGAGTTCGACTGAATCTTTGTCGGTTTCTAATTGAAGTTCCATGAAGAAGTAAACAGACAACTACACTACGGTTAAAGTTAAGTCATTAGATTGACAATTTGATTGATTATATTATTTTCTGAAGATTTTTTTTAAGGCATTATACGTACATACACATACACAAGCTTTTAATTTTAGCATATTCTTCGCATGGAAACTGTCAAGAGATGTAGGCTAATAATATTATACGGTCGCAGTTCTCATGTGATTCGGTTCTATGTTTGATCCAAACTCTCGGTTTCTATTTATAATTGTAGGTTCGATTTGACGCCTCTGCGCGTGAATTCTGTCTGAAACATATCGCGGACTGAAGCGATCTATAAAAAGAAAAGGCAGAAAGGCGCCAAATTTGTAGAATTCTGGAGAGTTTCTTGATTAGTTTCGGATAGAAAAGTGTCGGGTCACGAACATCGTTTCGCTCTTAACTTAACCATTAAACGAGATATTATTACCTCTCACCGTATCGATTTTGTATTTCCACATGATGTTGAACAAGGGTAGTTCACGAGTATTTTTGCAATTGCCAATTTCTCACGGTCTTTCAATGTATGAACAAAATAAAATTACTCTCATCTTATCTCACTCTCATGTTTCACTGAATCCATTTCCGTGCAGATGTATAAGCGTGCGGTATCGTAACAAAAGGATGAGAGCAGACGTGCAATTTGCAGTAATCTCAGATCATAGCGGATCGCGTATCCATGCTCGTCGACACGAAACGACTGCGACTTTCACGTCAAAAAGCGACGATTCCAATTCTGCATTCTTCGTGAGATAGCTTCAACTATAAAACGAAGCGATACGCATCAAATCCAACTATCAATACGTTTACAGGACACGCTTTGTCACATCCTACGCAAAGACCGTATGCGAACGTATTTATGAGCATCCTCCGAAGGGTCTCCACTTTACCAAGTTACCGCTGACCGTGAGTCGTCACGTCGGTCTTAGCTGAACGCGTGATTTCTCAAAGATCGTCCGCGATCATTCGATCACAATGAATACAAATAATGGCCGTACGCATGTATCCGCCACGAATAATTAAGTATATACACGATCTATATCCTCTTTCTATACTCTGTCGCCGCCAAGTCTGAAAATGTCTCGCGGATTACATACGTGCGTGCAATAATAACCGTCAGAGCGATCAGAACGATCTACAATTATCGATGAGCTGCGTGAATTGACCGAGTAACTTGTTTTTACAGCTCGACACAGAAACATTGAATAAACGTATGTAATCCGTGTGTGTGTGTGTATGTGAGACGAACACATCTATAAAGAGAAACGGAATCCCTTCCGTTTACGATCGGCGGCGATTTCCCGCGAAGGGGATCTACGTTCAGGGAGAGAGATCACGCTGAACTAGAATATACCACCGAAGCACACGCACAATTGTAAATATATATACAAACGAGAGCTCTCGGCGCGCAGTCGCCGTAAATCGATCCCGAGATCAGAAAACGCGACGTAAGTGCGCCATTCGAACACTGTCACCACTTTGCCACTCGCCACTACCACTGACCACCGTCACCATCATATCACTTAACTATCACCTATCAACTCTCCTCTCCCCGAACCTGAAGGGCCTCCGACATATAGCACTGAGCCTCGTGTCCGGGGACGTAGTAAGGGCCGACGACGGCCAGCCCCGAAGGAGGCTAAATCCAGAAACGACGTGTCGACAATGGTCCGACCGAATTAAAACGCATTGTGCATCTAGCCCAGCGCATGTAAGAAAAAAAAAAAACGACTGCAACATTACCCATGGCGTACCACGCTGTGGTCACGTTATCGGTATGCCTATATGAATTTGCTTGTGACCTGATTTTTATCTGCGGACTTGTTCCGGTATATACGCCCCTACCCCCTCGACCCTACTCGAGCAACTTTTGTACGTATAGTAGAGTAATAGATATTATCTAATATAGCTCGGCGACGGCATGTGTCGGCATGGTTATTTAATTTTGGTCTACCCCAGAGCAGGATAAAAAAAATAAGTAAGTGGTATATATTTAAAGGTATATTATTCCCGTGCGAGTTACGTTTCTTTTCCTTTTTCGTAATGACGGCAACGTTTTACTTGTTTCTACAAAGATTTGTGAAAAAATTTAACGTCTAACGTGAAGATAACATTCAAAAACTTTTAAATTTTGCTTTCATCTTGACCGCTTGACAGAAATAAATCACACTTTTCGAGACTCAACACTCTAGTTTATTACATTACGTAAAAGTAAAAGAATCACCACAAGAACGCAATTCCTTCTCATTGTATATACACACACCAAACAAGCCTGATCCGTTCTTGATTCGAAAAAGCCTTGATATAATCGTTCAACGATAACGTTTGAATTTTAATGAAAGGGGACCGTAAAGCCGGTATGGAAATTCGCGTTTCTCGCAAAACACGGAGCATGGAGAATGGAGCATGTAGCATGGAGCATGCAGCACAGCAGGTGAAATGCGCGGCGTAAAGCATGTAGCACATATATGTAAATCTACCTAATCCCCCTTCCGAGCCTGTATGTGTCACTGTAGCATGCCGAGCACAGAATTCGATTTTTTTTCCTTCTGCTTCTCCATATCTACTTATACACTTCTCCACTTTTCGTCTTAAACCTAAACTTGCTGCCACTACCATAGTCCTCGGTATTTTGCTAATGTTGCCGCAGTCCCTGCTCCCTGCAGTATTCAACAGCCACCGCCACGACCCGCCCCGTATCCCGTTCTCCTCCGACCTTATTAAACCTGGTGATGCTTAATGTTGCCCCCGATCCAGGACCTCTTTATTAAAATTTTATAAAAACATCAAACTTTTATCTGCGCTGCACTTAATCATGCGATGACCATCGGCAGAAAATAACTACCGAATGAACGGACGAACGCGCGTAATATTTTTGCAAATCTTTTTTTCAAACGTAGTCATTATTACTCGCGGACGCAATTTCCTCGTTCTACAATTTTTTGTAATATTGTTTGCAAGTATAATAAGTGCTGGCGATAAAAAAATGCAATTAAAAGATAAAAAAGATTAAATATAAAATATATCTGAGATCTTATAAAACGTCGGCATCACTGTTCTCTCATTAACGTGACGAGTGTAGATTTTTTTTTCTCTCGAATGCGACGGACGGAACCTGACGTTTCTAGAGCCTCGGAGCGCTAGTGTTGAACACGCCTGTTGCGAATCGTAACGTCATTATCGAAATCGTGATTTTGCGCGACGCCACATGCAGCCGCCGTGTCCGCCGCTGCGGAACCGCGTAGTACCGAACATGATAAAACGCGACGGCATTCAAAATCGGATTCCAAAAACAAAAGCAATTAATCTGGCATATTCGGAGGCTTACCGCTTAATCCATGTTTGGCCGATGCTCGTGCAATGTAGCCGCCACCGCGACGGAATGCCACTTTGGTGCCTGGAATGCGGTGTAACGATCGTAATCACCTAAGATTCAGTTACGGAGGAATGTTTCTCAGTGCGGTATGTACGCGCTCGAGGCCGCGCGGAAACATTAGAGTGAACAAATAGGCACGAATTATGATCGATAATCATCAAAATCCGATCGGAGAATATTCGTCGGTAGGAATGAACAATAGATGAAGCGCCAAGTCAGCATTTACCTCACAGAGAATCTGTATTTCACTGCGCAAGGGGAAGAATATCATTAATTGATACCAATTTCCGCGTGGCCTTGGACGTAATAACCGCAGTTCGGTTTTGAAAATCTCATAGACGCTTCAGAAGGCATTACTTTACAAATAGAGAGAGAAGAAATCAATACAAAATTACGATATTTTTTATACAAATTTAAAAAACTATTATAAAAAATTTTAAAAAGTATTAAAAAAAGCCGAAATATTCATACAAGATAAAATTATATCTATATACCATAAATCTAAACTTTGATGTAACAAGAAGTTCAGAATTTATGACGGTTTCTTTTTTAGAACTATAATGTTATTGTTACGAAAAAATTTTAGAGTACTCTTTTTAGATTTCGGCAAATACAAACGTTTATATTAATTAAAACGACAATGCCTATCTCGATGACGTTTATGATATAGCGGCACGGAGGGCATCCTAAATCGATTCCGCGCGAAGAGAAATTTATGCGACAGAATTGGATCGTGATGCAACAACGCGGGAACCGCTTTAGGTTGCTCGCGCGATAACTTTGCTTCTAATTACTGTACTCCCCGAGGAACCCGCCCTTCCGTCCCAAACCGTACACTACCTCAGTGTCTAATTATTGTATGTTAGAGCGAAGATATTTGTGTTCTTGTTCTCCCGGCAGTTGGATACACAATGCGCGATATTCGGTACAAATGGAACTCCGGCCTACAGTCGGTCGGCATCTCGAACGAGGTGGAACTACCGCAGTTTCGCGTGCTCGGTCACAGGCAACGACAGACAACCATACACCTATCTACAGGTAGATATTCCCCTCTTATTCGTTCTTCCTTCTAAACTTGGTCCAGAAATTCGCGCGTGGATAATATATGTATGTATATGTATTGTATTGATTATACATATTATATAATCGAAATGTCGATTATATAATTATCACGGTAAAATATAACGAACAACGCCATCAGAAATGGCAAAATTGTTTCACTCCAAAAATATATGCAAATATACATTATTCTCACACGGACAATCACGATATCTTATCCAGTTTTCAATGCATATATACATATATGTATGTATGTATACATATATAACAGTATGTATTGAGAATAGGACAAGTCAGTGTGAGCATATATACATATATAATATGAATCCTGTTTTTACCCGCATCAATATGCACCGATCACTGTGTTGTCTTTTCGCGAAACACATTTAATTATGTAAGAACGAGCTTGCTCAGTGGGACAGCGTAGTCCCACGGCCATTCATTTCGACCGATCGACTGATCGACTCATCGGTTCTTTATTCTACACTACGGAAGACGCAGACGATAGTTGAGTCACGCGTATCCATCACTCCCAGATTTGGTTTCTTCTTCACTGTAGATGGACGTTATACTATTTTTACTCTTACCGTCTTTATTTTATATCAATACTGTAGATCAGTATTGATAGTAAATGAAAATTTTTGATAATTGAGCTTTAAATTTAAATTTCCTTTCAATATGCGGATAATAGGTTTCCACAACTCTACAACAGATACGTACTTTCGAGCATACAAGTTGCTAATGGATTTTAGGAATAGTATTACGTCCTTTGACCTATCATCCACTATTCACAACATCAAAACAATAATCGACACAACGGACTCGTATAAATACGGATAATACGCGCCTTCCGCTTCTCGATCATACCCAACAATCGAGAAGATCGTCCATTACGATCTCTCATTACATGCCAGATATTCCGCCCACATGCTCCTTTAAAGTCAGTTTAATTTGGGCTCTCGATAGCTCTCTTCGCAAAGGTATCCCTCATAGAGAAGGACAGAGAGTAAGATAAACTGAGAGAGACAGATAGATAGAAAGAAAGAAAGGAACGAAAATTGTGAACAGAGAGAAAGGGGAAAAAGTGAAAGAGAGCGGACTCGTAAGGTTTGATGGGGGTGCGAGGTAAGTGGAGGCCCCCTCGGAGCTGAAATGCGTTTGAGGGCTTCCGCGAAGGTACGTACCAACCGCGGGGGGTCTCTCTATTTTTTCAGTCGGATACACGATGAGGGACATCCGGTACAAGTGGAACGAGGGCCCAAACAGCGTCGGGGTCAGCAACGAGGTCTCCCTGCCTCAGTTCAAGGTCCTCGGTCATCGTCAACGTGCCATGGAGATTAGTCTTACCACCGGTAACGTATAAACACAACCCCACCCCCCACCACCAACAAATAATTGTTCAACCCTCGCTTTTAACGGCATGGGTAAGGTGGAGAGACACGTGAGCGCTATCCGATGTCCGCAGGCGCAATTGTCGCTCGTAAGAAAAAAAAAAAACCGTCGTAATCCTGTGTACCTTACTTACGTAAAGCCGTCGATCGATCGATCGATCTCTCTCTTTCTCGCGATCTCGCGCGTCATACAGTCCTGTTGAATGGACTGTAAACTCCTCGCGGAGCTGGCTGGCATTAAACGGATCGCCGGCTAGAATGTCTTTCCCGCTCGGTGAGATGGTGAATTTCCTCGAGAAATCATCTCTCCATTCCTCCATTTGGTTTGAATGAAATTTTGGGTGAGCAAAATTGTCTTCATACTGCCGTCACGGCATTTTAACCGTCATGGTGTTTTTTTTGCCAATCTCTGCACCAATTTCTGGTGCGAGCACAAATTCCATATGATAGTCGACAGTGTACTCGAGCTGAAGACGATTATAATATTGGCGAGTTTTCTCATTAAGCTTTTCATCTTCGATACTCTTGTATTATCTCTCTTATATTACTCAGATTACGTCGCAGGTGACGATCAAATGATGTATGATCATCTCAATAACAAAATTAACGTCTCTCTCCTCGCGCTATCTTTCGCGCAATATCGCGCACAATGGTGCGCAAGAAATATATTGTCGTCAGTTCTTCCGTTGAAACAGAGGAAAGCCACGAGGTGCAAATTGCAACGGGGATAACTCGATTTTCCATTCTAATTTTCCATCGATTTCTCATTTTTCTTCTTATACAACTACATCTCTCGAATCTCTCGATCGGCGCACAATACACGCCGCCGGTATACTTCATTGTAATGTGCATGCATGCATATCTACACTGACAGACGTACACAATATGAGCACGAAGAGTCGCGCATCAACGATGCGAATTTCACTTAACATCCAGCCAGCTCTGGCGCGCCGTATTTCCGACCGGCGCAGGCAACAGAGAGAGAGAGCTACTCGCGAACAATGAAATCGCTTTTCCTGGCAAAGGCCAGTGATGATGGAACGGGAGATCAAGCAAGAAGAACGAAGGGAGAAGAGCACAACTCGAACGAGTGGAAACCGGGAGAGACGGAGAAAGAGAAAGAAGAAGAAAGAGAAAAAGAGAGAAAGAGAAAGATAGAAGGAGAGAGAGAGATAGAGATAGAGATAGAGAAAAAAAGAGTGAGAGAGAAAGAGAGAAAGCGAGAAAGAGAGAGAAATAAACGAACAGTGAGGAGGAAGGACAGTGAGCACGGGAGATAAAGAGACATTAAATAGCGCCTCTCCGTCTCCCTGTCCTGACCTTCGATCTTTTAATCGTAGGGAATTACTCGCGGCTGGCCTGCGAGATCCAGTTCGTACGGTCGATGGGCTACTACCTGATCCAGATCTACATACCCTCAGGGCTGATTGTCATAATATCGTGGGTGAGCTTTTGGCTAAACCGAAACGCGACCCCCGCTCGGGTGGCCCTCGGAGTAACCACTGTGCTCACTATGACGACCCTAATGTCCTCGACGAACGCGGCGCTACCAAAGATCTCCTACGTCAAGTCCATCGACGTCTATCTGGGCACCTGCTTCGTCATGGTCTTTGCCTCGTTGCTCGGTGAGTGCGATCGTGTACTCTTCCGTGCCTTTACGTCGCTGCCATTAAGCTTTCCATCCTGCGTCCTCTCATATACTCCGTATAGCTCGGAGCCGTGCCGTTCCAGTAGCGAGCTCGTAGAGTATCGTAGACGGATACTTGTGCAGGGCTCACGTGACAAATGCAAGGGACCCATTTTCCTCGAAATCTTGTCGTCGATGAAACGGTAACGGTACTCCGGTCCGTCAGTTCGTTTCGTTTTTGTTCCGTACCTTCCCAGTCGAATGACGAGTGAAATGGCGTCTCGGAAAATGGTTTTCCACGCGAAGCAACCGCGAGACAGGGAAAGGTCTGATGCGGGTAAGAGAGTGCCCCGCGGGTACGTTCAATCGATTAGCTGCACGGTGCGACACATACATTGCTGCGTTTTCACGACTGCGATTGCGAGTATCTCATTACATTACGACATCAAGGTACTTCGCCGTCGCGGTGTCCTGCGTACTCGGGTTTCCAGGGAAATGGCTTTCTTCCATCTGCACGTGAGCTCTACACAAGTACCGGGAGCGCAAGCATGAGTGAGATTCTCGACGGATGGAAGTGGGCCCCGTGAACCGGGCTTCCCGCCCAGATCTTACAGTGGCAGACGTGTCGTGGCATTGAATGGTTACGTGTTTTCATTCCCGTGGATTCTTATTCTTCGCAGAGTACGCTACGGTGGGCTACATGGCGAAGAGGATTCAGATGCGGAAGAATCGGTTCCAAAAGATAGCCGAGAGCATGAAGGCCGCGAGCGAAAATCCAGGACCGCCGCGTGCACCCGGCGATCATGGCGATCATGCGCCTAAGCAAACTGTGAGTAGCGACGGCCAGATTGTCGTCGTTCCCGAATTTCTTTCTTCCATGCAGAATGTCGTTTTGTCACCGCGTATGACCAGGAGATCCAGTACTAGCGCTCCCCTGGACGATTTTTTACACGCTTTCTTTCAGCGAGTAGACGATCGGCTCTGTCAAGATATCCAGATGTCCCGATCGTGGCACAGTTTACAGATTTTATGCATAATCGTAGCACTTGTTTCATAACTTTTATGGCTCTCGAGAGCTGTGTGATATTATACAGTGACTGCCAAAAGTTCGGGGCCACCTAAATAATTTCTGAATGGTTTGAAATATAGGATTGAAATTTATAGGGATACAATGGGATCAC
>VBVQ01001044.1:16667-41310 GCA_011636635.1 Tetramorium simillimum
GGGGAATAACGCGACGCAGGACGCCCACGACGAAAGCGGCTCGGGTTTCACGGTAGCAGCCTCACTTCAGCATCCGCATTTGTTTGGATTACGGCCAAGTAAGCGCCGAGTCTCCTTTCATTTCGTAGGACTTTTTTACGATTTTTCACGACGCGATTTTTATATTTCTGTATGTATGTATCTCGCGTCGTCGCTACCAAAGTCGACGAACTATCGCCACTCATCCCAGGGCGTCCCTGTACGCGTGTACGTGCGTGTGCACATGGCTCAATCGAGAGTACTCTTAGCTCGTACTACGTAGTCGCGACTGTTTACGTAGGGAAACTCCCGGGACGTATAATGATTATAGATCGGACGTAAAAACACTCCAGTCGAGTGGAGAAGATTGAGAGGGACAACGGACTAAGGTAGAATTCGGTACTAGTACCTACTTTCGCTCGAAGAAAGGTTCTCGCTAAACAAATAAAGAAATAATTAATATATAATTAACATATAAAACACTCGTGTCACGAATATGGGCATATTTTTTTCATCTACATTGAAAAACAATGACGAAGAAACAAACCTGATGAAAATAAACCTGAACAATCGCGATTATTACTCCTTAAATTACGTCTTTATCTATATTTTGCCTACGTTAGAAATGCAAACCAAAGCATCTGCATGTTATCGATTTAATTTGTAGCTAATCCCTTCAACATCCTTTGTGTCCACTGTATTTATGCAAGATGAGAAAGACAGTGAAATACAATTGCTTTTATTTTGCGTGAGTCGCTTCCCGAGCTTACAACAGTCTTCTTGTTTCAACGTATTTCGTTGCCCAATGTTTTGTCAATTTAATTAACGTTAATTGCACGGTGTTCTACTTCCTTCTCTCGGATGCTGCGCACACTCGCCGCTCGTACTTTCTGAAATCTTGTTCGCCATTACAGACCATCGATCACTTACACAAAAAGTTTCCAAAACCTATACACTCGGAACTTTCTTCTTTACGCCTTTCATGTATAAGCTGCCTAGTAGCCGAGCACTTTCTTTTAAATGTAGCCAATTTTTTCTCGGCAAAGATTGGATTAAATACCATCTTTCGCTTTTGTAATTTTCATGATCATACGTCTCAATAATTAAACTTTAACTTGAAACTTGATTAGGCTCAATTTAAACTTTACTGAAGCGAGAGAATAAAGTTTTTATTAGCTACATTTATTTCAAAAATTTAATTCTTCAAAACTTTAATCTTTAAGTCCTTGCAATATAAGAACAATTGAGCGACATTCTTTTTAGTTAGACTTCTGATGTTTATGATTTAAGAGAAATGTGGAAAACTTCTGAAACGTTCTATATATATATATATATATATATACATGCACAAGCTCTCTTTTTGCTAGTCTTCTCTGTTGCCCCTCGGACGTAGCGGCTGACTGCAAGCTGGGCCGTGGAAGCTTGCCATTCAGGATATCGACCAGCTGACACGCCCAACCCACCCTCTGACTCTTTCTCATCCCTTCTATGCCACCGCTCTTACTCTTCCTCTCCCCATTCTCGTCCTCCATTCTACTTCGCAATCGCCAAATAGTCCATTTACCAGACGCTACTGTCAGTCGTGCATTTAATAAGGAGATCCTTGCCTTAGCACTCCGCAAGAATTTATTATGAAAAGACGTAATCCGTAGTCTAAGATTCTGCCTTGGTCCACTATCCACCTCAGATTCGAAAGAAACGAAGGAGGGGTGGTCATATTCGAGCGTCACGTTTCGCCAATGCGAAAACGCTGAACCATGCAATTTTTATTAAATTACACTGGGCAATCTTATTGACTCGCATCATCGAAAAGAGAATTACGAATTTTTAGTACAAGCGATTTCGTATTTGTTAAGATATATCACATACTTAAATTCAATTGGCAATGTTCTTTCGCTGAGCAAACAGCACTTAAATTTTAACGCAAAAATTGAAAGAGAAAAATATAAAAGTACTTCAAGTCGTAAAATTGAAAGCACTAGTTATATCAAGATTTTTTTTTAATATTTCATTACATATAATTTTCTAAACAATACAATAAACGTCATAAAAAATATGGTTTATAAGATGTTCAGCAAACATCTAACAGTTGCTAAATCTCTTATGATATGTTAATAACATTTGTTAGATATTTTAAAAATAATTATCTTCTCTCTGAATCGATATCGACAAAATCTGAAACGAATAATTCTAGGACCATAGAAAGTAACTCTCAAAATTTCCAAGTATCTATGTCAATTTTACATTTCCATAGCGTGAATCGTACCTTAGGATTACAATTTTGAGATTTTGCGTTTCCGTTATCGCGAATAAACAACAATGGCGATTTTCCGAATGTTCACGACGTCGAGATTTTAAATCAGCGAGATTACACCGGTTCGAACGATTGCTGTATGTACATACTTTTACTCTTCCGTGAAGACGATTGCACGCTTTCTCGACTTTTTCAGACACTGGCGCCATTACACTACACTCTGTCGAGTGTAATCACGCCGATGTCGAAAAAGTAAGATCTCGTTTCTTACATCCCGCGTATTCGCGAGATTCAGTCGTGATAACTCGCCATTACGGACACAATCGACCGCGACATTCCGTTCGGGCGTTAATTCGGCGGCTTATTTCGCTTTCGCGTTTTTCCGCGCCGAACATGCGGCATCCGGTTCTCAATCGTGGTCACGCGATAATGCAAAATAATGACGGCGTGAGTTTGTCGTGCGCGAGAAGGCGCAAATCGCGTGCCCAGCCCTCGTTCGTTTCTTTCTTCGGTTGCGCTCGTATATAATATATAAGTATTGATACATTTCTCCACGTCCGCCCCAACCGGAAGCATTGTGTGCAATTTATATAACTGTACATCCGTTATCTACTCGGAGTCTCTATAATAACGAGAGAGAGAGAGAGAGTGAAAGCGAGAGAGAGAGGCGGGGGGGAAGAGAGAGAGAGAGAGAGAGAGAAAGAGAGGATCTAACTCGTTTTATTGTTGTGATATATTCTATGATAGCTATATGCATTTATTCGCGCGTATGGTGACGCGTGCCTATTGTTTACGCTGAATCTTTAAGCTGGGCGGAGACAAACGGCGGGAATTGGCGTGTCCACGATCAAAGACGGTGGAAAACTCTTCCTTAGATAGACATACAGTTAGGTGTAAAGTAAAGCAAATAATTAAATAATGTAATAATTAACTCTACGAATAACGAGATAATTAACGTAACGAAACGCGTCGTGTGCATCTTGCAATACGTCATGTAAGCTTCGAAATCGCGAGAGTGAACGATATTCCTTCCGAATGCGCGAATTATTAACTGATTCATCAATTGTTATGTAATGATGATCGATGATGAAGGATGCTGTTATAATTCAAAATGATCGATTACGCATTAATTTCTTGAGAATACGAATGACACGCATCCCGCTGCAATCTTTTAAATGCATTTAACTTATTTATTTATTATGACACTAGCAAGAAAATTTAGTCGTTATTTTATTATTTGTACAAGACATTCGTAACGCTCAAATAAATTTCTAATAAGCACATTTGCTTGTACACAATAAGTATTCACAGTTAGGGGACTCGCTGATCTAACGTTGAAGATTTAGTAGCAAAACACTTAAAGCGCATTCATCTACTATCTATAATTCAATCGCTCAATGCGATTCCTTGTGCCGAATATTAAAAAAAAAAAGACGCGTTCAGTGTAAGCGCAAATCGACACGTCATATGGGACGCGCCAATTCCCCACAGACGTTACAATCGACCATTATTATTATTAGTCTCACTGAAATTTTTATTACCTTTATTATTATCTTTATTACCGTTAACATTATAAATGACCGTTTAAAGATTACGACGTTCTTTATCCTCTGGCAGGATGACTACTTACGTTATCGGCGGGCACTTATATATCGCGTATAATATTACCAAATAGATGAAATCGTTATATAAAAAGAAAAAGCCGGCGCGCAGGCATCTCGGGACTTAATGAAAAGAGAGAAATACAGAGAAAAATACACAGAAATATTAATATTATATAAATCGATCACATTTTGTAAATACGAGTTTTATACAGAGCATTGTATTCGTTAAACAAAGAGAGTACCTATTGCGAAGTAATATATATATATATATACATATTATATATATTATACATACATATATATATATATATATACATATTATATGTATATATATACGCAAATGTAGTGCACACGAAAATGTGACTGTTCGCACGTATTTAGGTAAATCACTTTTAAAGTATAGGAAAAAAAGAGAAAACCAAAGTAGACTGGAAGAACGTCGGGGGCCGAAAAATTAGTGCGTACGTTCATTCGTTCATTCGTTCGTTCGTTCGTTCGTTCGTTCGTTTGTTCGTTCGTTCGTTCGTTCGTTCGTTCATTCGCAACGAATGTAGGTCATAAAAATCGACAGCTCGAAATTGATTACTTGCTGACTATCTATTGCGTAATGACAGATTCGGAGTATCTTCCGTGATTGCCGACGAAGACGACCAGAAGAGTTGATCTATATACAGCTCGTGTAAACTTTTACATTTATCATTATTCCTAGATAAGAATGACGACGTGAGAAGATACGTGGTCAAGCTCTTTATCAATCCATCCACATATTATGCATACGCAACCATTACACGTCCGCGGACGTAAACGTAAAAATTGCTCAAAAGATGGTTGTCAAATCACCAGCAGATGTATAATAAAAATCATGAATAATTTGAGTTTTATAGATACATCCATCGATAAGACTTTAATATTACATCTATACGTACGTCAACGCGTAGAAACGTGAAGAACCTTTCATAAACCGGAATAGTTTACCTCATTTTATCTCAGCTAGCATTATTTCACTTCACGAAATAATCACGAAATGATCATAATTACGAGAAAATATCGGCAAAATGAACGGTCACGTTCGGTGATCTTTGCCGCGAACGAGAAACTCTTCTGGACGGCACGCAACACGGCAGAATCGCCACCGGTGTATGTATACTCTGACAAGACCACGACAGTTCAAGCCGTATTGTAACGAAAACTGCCAACTTCATATTGCAATATACGTTTTAGTCAATCGTGGCGATGCAAAAAAATGGTAGGGAACGAAGCGAGTGGTGCAACCATTTCGGGTGACTACGAGAAATGTTGAACGCTGACGTATCTCTGATCGTGTCGATTGGTCAATTCGCAATACTTTGCACATCTTGAATAATAGATCGAACAATTGATTTATCATTAGTAGACGAGCAAAACATCGGTTAATCGATCGCGCGCGCGCGCGCGCGCGCATTCCGTATACTTTGACTTTATAATTCCACAAGTCCATAGAATTTCCATAATTCCAATTTTAAATTCTAAATTCCACATTCCGTAAGTTAAAAAGTTATTTTTAATTTATGCGAGAAAGGCGTAGACGAAGCATCAAGATTGCTCATTATTTAACATTATTAAACTTTCCTTGAGTATTCTTGACAAGTATTCTATGAATATAAATATACATATTGCATATAACAAACTTCGTTGCGCTATATAATGATAGGTAATTAAAAAATTGTTACGTTAATATAGTCGTCTTATTATTCGCTCAATATTAATGCCAACATCGCGAATGTTTGCATAATATCAGTAGTTTTTACGGAACAGGTGAGCGAACGATTGAAGCGAGACAAACTGAAAGAAAAATATAGTTACTTTTGGCCTCAACTGCAATTTTATAATATTTCTAATGACAGTTATGATTAACATAATGACGCAAACAGTTAAGTTAATCATATTTATTGTTAGAAATATTATAAAATTATGGTTGGGTCCAAAAGTAACTATATTTTTTCTCAGTGCATTTTACAAGTATTTATTAAATATAATCACAAAGCGGAATGCTACAAAGACACGAAGAAGACAAAGATTGATCGAGAATCATTTGGGAGAAATTGGGGAAAGAGAGGCTTGTGGAATTGTAGAAACAAGAAATATGTGCGATTGCGATTTACTGCCGCAAGCGAGAGACGTACATACACGTGAACTATGGCATAGCGATCGTTTCCATTTAACCAGTCCTAAAACACCTCTCGCCTGTCGCCGGAGATTCCGCAATTCGTACCAACTGCTTCCGATATTTCTCGTAACCGCCGTTCACTCGAGATAGTTGAGAATTTCGAGCAGGATCGAATCGAGCTCGACGGATTTTAGGGATGCAATCTTCAGTTATCGCGAAATTGAGGTCGTTTCCCCTCACCGGATCCGCGCACTTCTCATGCATTGCGCATTGAGAACCGCTTCGTGAACTATCTCGATCGTATGAGATCGGCGGAAAGTGCAAATACGACGAGGAGTCCCCTTACGGATGAAAGCGGGGGAGAGTCTGCGTCGCGCTTCGCGAAATGCGGGAAAGCGGGGATCGGCGAACGCGAACGAAACTCTGAATGAAGGAACGAAGACGAAAGTGTGGCGCGACGAAGTCGTCTCGACGAGAGTACCAAATTCTAAAATGTATTTAAAGACACACGCTAACTGCATTATACTGTAGAAACGTATTCTACAAAACGTAAACTGTAAGAAAGACAATGTAGATACACACGTACCCGAAACACGTATATACACAAACACGAAGACAGGCAAACCGTTGCACACGCATACACGACAGATACACATATACGTACACACGCACATATTATACACACACACACATAACACATACCGGACATCTAAAAATACCCTCTAGATCGGGCGATTACCATCTCGAGAAGCGATTATATATAATTAACGATATATACATACTTATATATAAATATATATATACCGGCACTTGGTAGACAGGTACACGTACCGAGTATACCTACACTACCTGCAACTTTCTACTCGGCTGCGACGCCGATTGTGCGAGGTAAAAAAAAAATAGAGTGAGAGCGCGAGAGTGAGAGAGAACGAGAAAGAATGAGAGAGAAAGTGAGAATGAGAGCAAGAGAGAGAGAAAGAGAAAAAGACAAGCGAAAAGGCTGATGAAAAAAAAATCGATGTGACGGTGGGGAAGAGACGTGTAACGTTCGTTTGTACGGCGCGCAATAGTGCGAGTATCCTAGCTAGCATAATAGCTAGACATAGACTAAAATAGGTCCGGAAAATACGAGTGTCTGTCGTAATCGGGAGTGTATCCGTTCGTGTAAGAATGCCGCGTGTCTACTACGTACACCGCAAGTACGTGCGTGAGAATCTCCGTGGTCTGTAATCCCATTTGCGGAAGTTCCTGTTCCTCGAGACAGCGACAAGAGAAGAGGAGGATTGCGGGGGAGAAACGATGACGAAGATGACAAAACAAAACTTATCGAGATTTTTGTAGATATTATCCGATTCGCGCGGGGGCCGCCAGATCTGCCCGAAGAGCACGCTGACTTTCCATCCCCGTTATTACGCACGAATACAGTCTCGCGAGCGAACCAAGGCTAGATATACACCTGACAGTTTTACCATCGAGAATCGTTCTAAGAGCGATGACCGATTTCATCAAGCACTCTTCCTTCAACTCTGACTAACAATCACTATATAACGACGGTTCCTCTATTTTAACGGCACATTTAAAAAATGTACGTAGTAAAAATTCGACTGATTCGCACCGAACGTGGACCTTTAGCGTTTATCGTATATATCTAAAGTAAAAATATTACAAATGTTTTTCTAGTAACAGAAATAATTGATAATTAATACTTATCAACGCAAATAAAGATCGGCAAGGAAAGAATTGCATTTTAAAGTTGTTACAAATTTAAGAGAAGTTAATTATGATAGAAAAATAGATAAAAAAAAATCGGTCATTAGAGAGTAACACGTAATTTTTATCGAAAAAAACTTCCTCGCGTTAACGAACGAAGGAATTGCACTATCACAAGAGAATCTTACCGTCGCTCTTTTTTTTCTCCGAAAAAGCGAGGCAGTAAGATGAAAGAGTGATACTGCGTCCCAACAAAGACGTCCATCGTGGAGCAAGAAGGAGAAGAAAAGTCGCTTTGAAAGAGTAAAACTTTCGAGTGTGCATCGGCCTGAGTAATCCGACGTAAGAAAAACATTACCGACGCGTAAAAATGAGAAAGCGGAAGACATCTACTAATAGAGAGGGGAAGTAGGTCAGATCCCGGCAAGCGCCCTCATTTACGATTAGCCGCGCGCTATTAAGGCCATTTTTTGTAATATCCGAATAAAATGCATGGTCGATGATGACGTACGAAAACTTACTTTTTCTCTACGATCGAACGACTCAACCTCTAGGGACTCGGAACTCGTGACAGACCAGTATCATCGGAGTGTGCGCTGCTTATCGTTCGGCTGCAGTTCTACGCGGGGTATTTGCGACATTCCTGGCGGCAATTCTCAACAGTAAAAGCATTAAGAATATGATTATCAATTTTTTTTACACAACTCCAATATAAGTACTTCCACGAATTTCTATACACTGAAAAAAAATTCTAGGTAAACTTATAAGATGCATTTAGTAATGCAATTTTTGAAATATTTAGTTATAGTATTATATTAAATATAATAATAACAAAACGTTTGATAACAATTGTGAACATTTCATTTTTATAACATTATTTAGTTGAAACTATTTTGCCAAAGTTGTTGGTAACTTTTATCAAGACTGGATTATTGTAATCAATCTTTTTTTTTTTCAGTGTACGGCGAAATTCTGAAAACAGAATATGTAAGATAAAGAACGATTTTTAATCCTCTGTCGAAGACTGCTTACTGTCGAGAATCGTTAGTCAAGAATGAGATGGATACATAGAACGACGCTCATGGATCTTCGAATGCACGAGCGATAACGATTTCTCTTTTCGGCTGAGGGTTCTTCAATCATGAACGGTTCCATTGCCGACGAAACGCGATCCTGAACGTGTAGAACACAAATAATTCTCGAGAACGAAGGCAAGCGAGAGAGCGTGGGAGCAAGAAAGAAGGAGAAGAACGAGTGAAAGACTGCACCTTAATTATCGCGCTGTGGCACGGTTGCGTTTTTAAAGTTACTCGCATTACTTGAGAAGTAATTAGACCGTTCATCCTAACTGCCGGAGGAGAGACAGACACGCCGAAGGAGCACAATGCGACTGACGGAGCGGCCAGTGGGGGGGGGAAAAAAAAACGAGGAAAGCAAAGAGAGGAAAAAACGGCGAAGTGAGAAAACGAGAGAGCTCTCCTAGTTACTTGCTCATTGAAATTATATTCTAAATAACGTTCGCGTAAGAGAACGAAAGTCTAGATGCGCATCACTATAACTAATTCTACGTACAAATAAGTAAGACGGCGTACACGCGCCGGCAATCGCGCACGCCTCCAGTTGTTCGTAATTTAACAGAGAAGAGGATATTTAGTTTCTAACGCGAGAGAGATTAAAAATAATGTTGATTTCTACATGTCGCGGCAGGAGCGAGTTTGGCGAATGGATATCGATCCGCGCCGATCGGCGATACGCTCGCACGCTTACAAAATGTATATCGCGAAGTCCTCAGCGAGAGCGAGCCTGCGATTCATACGTTCTACCGATTGAAGAGACACCGCGCTTACCACGAATGCAACGATCCGATCGCTGCTATTCGCCTAAAAGGATAGTTTTCGAGTCGATCTCGAAGGTTCACGAGTGAAAGCGCCGAACACACTTCGGCCGGCCGAGCCAGCAATTCGGCGAAAAATCTCAGCTTCGCTTCGTGCGATCGTCGGCTTGCAGCTCGCGAGGAGCGTCGAACGAACGCGATCGGGAGCGCATTCGGAGTGACGCTCGTCGTCAGTCAGAATCTAATCCTTATCCTAACGCGTCGACCCGCGGATGTTTTTATTCTTCAAATAAATAAAATAAAGATTTAAAAAAAAAAAGGAACCACCCCCCCTCGCGACACTTCGCGCGATCGTCTCGCGCGGAGGTGTCTCACGTCCTTCCCTGCAATTTGTACCGACGGAAACTCCTTTCCCCGAATGAGAGCATCCTCGTCTAGGATAAGGATTGCCGCCGCGACGAGCGTGCCGCAGGATCAGGTGCGGCGCGAGGAGGATCGCCGCTGCGCGAGGATCGATACGCCCCGCGGGATCGTCGCCAGCGCGCGCGACACGACACTACTATGTAAAGTTTTTATTGCGTGAGTAAAGTATTGTGTTACCGACCAGAAAGTATGTACGTACCTTGCAAAACAAGTCACGTCCTTCCTCTTCGGAGGGACCGCACCTCGGCCGTTCGCCCGTTCGCCCGTCCACGAAACGCTCGAGTGCCGAGCGCGCGTCTTTCGCTCCTCTCCGGAAAGCCGGGTCTCAAGTCACGCCGATCGCGAGCAAACGGAGTCGCTGACACCGCGCGAAAACCGTCCGAGGCGGACGGCGGACCGAGAACGCGAATCTCGAGATTGAGATTGAGATCAAGATCGAGCCGTCGGATCGAAGATGAAAGTTCGCGAGGCGCGGGGGAACAGAGGGTCGATTCTGTATTTTTTAAAAGAGTGAAAATGTGAAAAGTGAGCAAATTTATTAGATGTTGACAATAAAATTACAAATATCTTAGTAAATTTGCTCACTTTTCGCATTTTCACTCTTTCAAAAGATAACAAAAGACAAGATCGAACCCTTGAGCGGACGTTCTCGGAGTCTTGCCTTGATTTTGTCGCCGAATCATCGATCCGCCGTTCGGCGAACTTATTTAACGATCTCCCGACGAGACTGAAGTCGGTCGCGAGTCGCGATCGCGTCGCGTTTTATCGTTCGATTGTGAGAAATTGGCGCGTTTCCGTCGGACGAACGAAGTTTCGGCGAGTACGATTTCAATGCGCGGTCGAAGACTGACCGAAGCTCGTCCGGGTTCTCGCCGGCTGACTACAGATGGCGCCGCCGATCCGAGGTAAGTGCGCGATGTTTCACATAGCCCGAGTACAGCGAAAATGACCGGGCGCTGCATTATCGGCGAAGGATGCGACGATGCTCGATTGTCAGTAATTCCTCGGTTAATCAGTTCGGGGTTATCAGTTTCTCCCGGATCCGAATTGCAGTCATGGTCAGCAGGAACATAAAACGCCGGTAAAAATACGCGAAGGTGATCCGGGTGAGTTTATTTCTTCTTATCAAAGGATCCGCTCCCCGACTGAAAGTAAAGCGAGACGGAAAAAAAATAACGAAACATTCGAGTCATCAACTAAAACACGTTGAACAATCTATTATTCGCGCCGGAATTCAGAATCCTATTTATAATTATTTACGTGCTATTTTTTAATACAGAAAGACATTTAAAAAATTAGATATATGTAAAAACGAATGTAAGAAATTTATATTGAAATATATAAATATATACGACAAATAAAATTATATAAATAAAATTCTATTTTGAAATTCAATCGTCTAAAATGAATTTGATTGAAATCAGACTCGAAAACACATTCAGCGCTGACTATGCCGTTAAAATCCTTAGGGTGCATAAAATTAACACAACTATGCGAGCATAAGATCTAAAAATTAAATTAGACCTAAGAATTTAACTAGTTATAACAATAAGAAATTGAGGAATTTACAAATTTTCGTAAGATTAATCGTCCAAGAGAATTTCTGAAATGATGTGACGAAATGTGAGTCTACAAAGCGATCGACTCGTAGTCAACAGATTTCAGATTCGATCTTGACCGTCATCTCATACATATGCTACAAACAAACACAACCGGCAGGTGTCTAGGCCATAAGGTCCTAGCAGTTCCACTAACTGTAAAGCACTCGGGAACTGCGGGCCAATAACCCGCATTCCTTAAAATAGCCATTAAAGAAGCCTCGAAAAAAGATAAAAGCCGGAATGGTCTTGAATCCCGGTGTTCCGATAAAGAGCGACAGGAAATAAAGTAAGCTAAACAAGGGTGTCTCTACAAAAGCATTTCACCAATCTACCAACATCTAACTGCAGCGTTGTCAAGAGAGAGGAAGAGAGAGAGAAACGCACTTTTATTACAACATTATAAAATTTACATTTACACAGTCCGCGGTAACGTGTTTTTCCACAAAATCAGAATGCCGTCTCGACGTGGCTGCGGCGCTACGTCGACCCTCACGAAAAGTACACCGATGCGAAATACACTCAGTACAAAATAAATACATCTATATAGTCCGTTTGTTGCGGTACAGTTTACGCGCCGATTTTACGAGTTTCTGCTACGGCCGAAGGGACAGGTGTTAACGTTTCGCAGTACTGCTCTACGTATTCGTTCTACAAACTAGCCTCACGCTACTCTACCAGTTAACACAACACATCGACCTGACTTCTACTTTGCTACTCTCGTGTTAATCGAGTCGGTTACAGCTGATTATCAATTGGTTAGACAATGCCGTTACGTTCGCGAGACTTGTTACGAGACAGTATGGACACTTATCATGACACGACACCGATAAATAGGCTTGCTAGCCCGGGTTTTTTTTTTTACGTTACAACGGATTAATATTGTGACTCTCGCGCGGCCCGGATGTACGAGGACATCCTTTCCTTCTGTAACTCGTACGCCTCGACGTTCCACGTCGAGTTCAACTCGATCGCGACAGCTACACTCGTTGAAAAAAAAAAGACGTATAGTCTACGTAGGTCCGTGACAAATGTTATTGTGAGTTCGTGGTCCTCAGAGTTTCGAATACGGTGCTTCTCGACGACTTCATATAACGATCGTTAATAGCATGCTTTTAGATTTGTGCATCGAGAGACCGTATGGCATATTCGATAGTAGGTGCACTCATAAATAACGTTGCAATTTGCTTCAGTAAATCTGCGTGATCACGTCGCGATTTGCAAACGTGTGTAGAACCAGATTATTACAATTGTTTCGATATAGGCAACGAAATCTGAAGCAGCGAATGAAAAGAGAGCCACAGCGATTCGCGTGTCCCGCAGAAAGCATTCGTTCCAACAAAATCGTAGATGAATGTCAGAATTAATCACATACATTAAAATAAGCCGCAGGATTTGATTGTACAATTTATAAAATCAATCGATGATTCAATCAACAGATATCTCTAGATATAAGTAATTTTTATATAAAGTTAGATTATAAAAGTATAGATTATAAAAGTATAGATGGATTTTAATCTCTCTCTGTCTTAATTGATACCCAAAGCACGATAGAAGCAACATCTTGATACGGCGAAGAAGAAGAAAAGAGAGAGAAAAAAAGGGAGTATTATCTAATAATGATCGATCGCCGATGCATCTATCAACCTATCGTATATTAATGCTGCCGCTGAAGCTTATTTCGATGCATTTGAATTACTCTGAGTGATGCCCCGCACGTTAGAACCTGATGCTGTCGAAACACGTATACCCACCACGATCATACCCCAAGGGTATAATCATAGCGAGTGCGTGTTCCGACGATGACTGGTTCTAACAAATTCGCACGAAAACGTCAGTATTAATGAAATGCGTCCCGATGATTACAGTACAGGTCCTAATCACACAGCGCGCGCTCGCTATATAATCGCCTCCACTTACTTCGATATATATGATTATTTCCGACGCTCGGTACAAATTTGTTAAAATGAGGCCCCGTCGGGACACGCATCCCACCATGACGAGAATTCGCTCCGACGAGTTTGTACGAAACCGGTCAGAATTAATCGCATCCTTGCAGGGTTGAGGTTTTGAGACAGTCGCGAGTATTGCGAAACGACACAGTCCGTTTCGCACGACGACGCGACTGTCTACACGCGATTACCGCTTAGAAGAGCGCGAGCCGGGGAATGTTTCGTCTCCCTATTATTTAAGACATCTATCTCTGCTGACCGTCTAACACGATCGCTACGATCTACCGCTACGATCTGGCACAGCCTAGCCACTAGCCAGCTACGCAAATGAGAACGAATTAACGAACACGAACGAGTTTGACCTGCTTTTAATTCGATGAGTCAAGGACATAAAAAGCATACGCGCCTTAAGCGTTATTCGCGGCGTTTTTCTACAGCGGCATCCTACGCCGTAATTAGCGGCATTTATCGATTGTGCCCTTATTATTGTTAACGACAACAGGAAGAGAGCAGATTGATAAGCGTATCTCACAATTACTCAAAGTACATAAAACTCAAAGTAATTGTATTCATCGTACACGATGTTTTTTTCTTTTTCGATAATTAAAGGTACAGACAAATGTTGCTAGTGTTGCTACAGAATGTCGCTCGCTGTTAATCGAGAACTCATTTGTTATACAGAGAATAAAATCACAGTTAGGTATGCGCGAGCAACTATATCGATCGCAAACTAATCGCGCTCTCTCAACGGCAGATAAATAATTTATTGTTCTCAACGGAAACAATCGTCCACCTTCGTAATAAAACAACGAGTTTCTCTAGATACAAATTGTGCGCTGTTATACGCTTACAAAGAATCGTCGCTCAAAAAGAATTCCACCTCCTTGTTTTATAATTAATATATATTAAATTATTTATATATAATGATATTAATTATACAATCATAACATAAGAATACGTTGTATCCTTCTTATAGAAAAATCTACTTCATGGACGGACACTGCATAAGCTACGGCTATTTAACGCGTCAGAGACGTAGCACGAAATGCACAAAAAAGAAATCTCCATCTCGCTCAAAGTGGAAATAAATTTACTTTTGATTGGGGAAACTTTCTAAGATAACTCTCTATAGTAATCGCGCGAGACTGTATATCGAGAAAGCATGCAGTGCCTGTCGATCTTTCCATCCGTCCACGTACATTCGACGTTCATCGTCGATATTCTCTCATATGCATATCAATAGACACGTTTCGCAAACGCATAACTACGCATCTCACACGCGCCGTATACACGTACACGGGGTGGGGGGGGGAGGGGACATACGAACGTACATTCGGAAATACAATACCCCGATATAGATAGGACATTTATTTAACTTAGATGCTTGCTTGCAAGTTAACGCCAAGGCAAGTACGCGAAACAGACAAAGCCAAGTCATTTAACTACGAATTCTCCCCCTATCTCTCGAACTTGCAAATTCGTTTACGGGGATGCGCCGATGGGGAAATTCTCTCTATCGAACGCGCATAAGTTTCCGCGACCGCGAGGTAATACGCGAATCTCCGAATATGCGCCTCTAATTCCGTAACGTCCCGGGGAATGAACGAAGCGGACGATACAAAAGTAGTTTGGGGGGAGGGGGGAAAAAGGTAGTCACGAGAAGCTAAATTCCTGGTCCCATTTCTCAAGCATTATCGCCAGCGGCACTTGCTACGCCTGCCCGCGTATCCGAAAACCCGGTTTCGGCGACGGAACTTTTGATAAAATCTCTCCCGCGTGCCGAATATTTCTCCTCTCGCATATTTGATCAACGCGCGGCCACTCGCCGGATGTTTTATCAAAGTTCTCGTCGTGAAAGACGCTTAAATTTCAATTTCAAATTTTGCACACAACGTCCGCGAGGATCGTCTAGTCAAACTTAGCACACTTTTGTAAGGCGATTATCATCGCTTAGAATATCAAACTGTTTTCATCGTATTTGACGAAACGTTGCTTTCTACCTTTAATTTCGTCTGCAGGAGGACACACCGCGGGAGTGTTATCCTGGATAATCGAGATAGCTTTGATCTGAACCGGATAATATGTGCAAAATTTGACGATATAATGTACGTTCATACCATACTATCCGAACAATCATACCTAAAAGTGTGATCACAGATTGACAGAAGGCGTAAAATACGACATTATAGACACAGTCATGAGAGATACGCCATTGCAGTAATTATTAATTAAATACAGTCATGAGACGAATTATATACAGTTAATATACATTTTATATATATATATATATATATATATATGTATATGCAAGCTTATCTGTAAATATAAACCTTGAAAACGCAAACGGCGGAACCAGAGCAGAATTTTATGCCAGAAAACACGAGATATTTGATTTTGTCGGCATAAAGTTCATCTTTTAACTCATTAAAAATTTTTTCAAGCCCTTATCATTTTTCCATATGCAAAATATTATGTTCACATTCCGGGTATATATAATTTCACTTCTCATAAAAATTATATCTGGATCCGCCAATGTAAAATGCCTATCCAGTCACGAAAATAATAATATTACACACATATTACATTTTTGATTTGAAACGCTGCGTGATGTGTTGATATAAAAAATATTTTTGTTCATTGTGACTACATACTTCGATCAGCGAAGTTTTTAACTGGATTATCGTATGCATCAAAATTAAAAAATAATATTGTCCGCATTGAGAATAAATACATAAATAAATTTTTCATATTTGCACGTACGTACGTCGTCGGATTAAATATACAAAACTGTATTAATATACTAAAATTTTACATTCTTATTTAAAAATTCTATTTTAATTCTCTTTTGCCTCTCTTTATTGTTTTTTAAAGCAACCACGGTAGAATCATATAAAAATTATTATCTTATTCTAAAAAGTATTAATTATTTTTTATTAGCAAATAGTAACAAACATTCCAATGTAAATTTTCTGGTTAATTTCGACATTGAAATCATTGATATTGATATTATTGATGAAATTTAGAAATTGATATCATCTCGTATAGAAAATTCTATTACATCATTTTAATCGCACATCCTCAGATAAAAGAACATTGTTAATTGATATATTCTATCTATTTTCGAAAGTTTAAATAAAAAATTCGTTCAAGTTTCTTTAAGTGATCGATAAAACTGACTTTATTGCAATAAAAAAAGTCGACTGGTACAGAAGGAATAATTCACCGGATAGGACTATAACAATCGCAACGGAGAAATATCCTTTCTTGAAGAAATATCGTTGAACCTAAAGTCCACGCGAAGTCCATAAATTTCGAAATAACATTGTTCTATGTCACGCGAGGCACCTTCGTCTATTTTTATACCTTCTCCTCCGATATGCGAATAAAAAGATTTGACGCTTATACTCGTAATACGATCATCGTTATTGTTTGTCAGTCACAAATATATGGCCCCATTACATGTCTAGGTCGAAGCATCGATCATGTAACAGCGCGTTATCAATTCAATACACGTTCAATATAGTCGTATGTTAGATTCTTTAGCTACATATATGTATAAGTATCACTTGACTATTCTCTTACATGTACGCGACGTGAGACTGTCATTTATATGTTCGATATTACGTTCTCCAATGCAATTACATTACTCTAAAACTGCATTTCGACAGGGTCACATAATTAGAAACGATATACATGTTATTTTACACGGTTTTTACGCGTGTCGGTTTACCTCAGTTCAAAAGTATTGAATTCAACGATATGGAAATCGATAGGTTGAAAGCGGTAATACGTTTTAACACGTCCATTACTTGTATTACTTTACACAAATACGCGCGCGCGCGATAACGTCATACGCATTTTATTGTTAATTATTAAAATACATATACATATATACAAATAGAATGAATTTCTAAATGTAAAGCATGATAGATATGTGCCTGAATACATGATTAGCAATAACCGAAAAGCCGCGATCGTGGAATGTACAAAACATTTAATAAAAGGTACTGCTGTGTAATTTGCAAACGAGATTTTAAAATGTAATGAACATTTTCAGCTTCATGAATCTGATAAAATATTATCAGCGATTTTGCGCAATTTTAGATAACAAAACTTGAAATCACATAAAATATTATTTTTATTTCGAAAAATCAGAAATAACGTAATACCGTAACGGTAAAACTCATATTTGCCTTTACAAGAGGCATGAATAACATTTTTTTATATAAAAATCAATACCGAGTACATATTTGACAGAAATGATTAAAAAAATCAGTTATTCACTTAATCATTTCAATAGCAAAAATTAATTAATTCTCCATCGACAAAATAACACACGCGTAATATGTGTCACTGTTTAAATTTACAATAATTTTGTTCTCTGCTGCGAAATAAAATTGCGCGTGCGTCAATAACAGAATGTTGAAATGTAAAATTCAGAATGTAAGTTGACGACTATTTAGGCACGTTATTCAAGAACGTTGGAACGGATTACTAAAAAAAGAAGCTCTTCCTGGAATGTACCATCGCGAATCGGATACTCGCGATCGCAGCTGTGCGGCCTGTATGGACGGAGCAAGCGCATTCCCGCGAATAGAGCGAATGCCGATGTCACTCGCGAGCGAGTGTCCTCCAATGAAACGCTGCTAAATAAATCGCGATCCCTGAAAACAGTGTCTGTCCCGAGAAAACGCGACGCAGCAAAGCGAACGCATCGCCGCGCGGCGTGTAACGAATTACCCGGCCGGGGTGAAGAATGGCGTCGTTTTCCAGAATAATTGGCACGACAATATTCACCAACCGATTTTACACGAAATACACGGGAGAGCCTCGAGAGGCGATCGAGTCACACGGAGAGTGTTTTCGCGTTAATCCCGGATCCTTCGTCGTAAATCGTTTGCGTTCTCCGCGTCAATATGATGCTGTCGGGCGTAAGTTTTTACGCCGCACTCTCCGTTAAAATCCGAGTACGCTTAATTGTGCAGCTTAATTATTTCCACGTCGAGATAACAGAGGCAGTAATTAGTGTACTATATGTTGTCTTGTTTTCTCAGAAGAAATTCAGTACTTCGGCAGATAAGAGAGCAATTATTCGCAACTAGATATGTTTAGGGGAAACATATGTAATTAATGATCGAGAATCACGTTTTGTGCGATATGTAGATTTAAAACTAAATTAGATCGAAAGGCGGCAGCGCTATGAGATTTTTGATTTTAAAACAAACAGCGAGTCGATCTGACAATGAGTAGACGAGACGAGAACAGGCGTTTGTTTAAGCAGTTTGTATGAGTGTACATGCTGTGGATTAAACAGTATGACATTAGAGCGATATTTATTGACTACTTCTATTTCTTCAGCGAGAAAATTTCACATTTTTCATTTGAAATTTATTCCCGAATCTATATCTCTTAATGCTTAAAGTTTATGTATTTTCGCCAATAGAGCAATATATTACGGTACTTGGACTTTGATCCTTATTTGATCGCCATCAAAAGGACCTTTCCCCGCGAGAGACCGTTCCCGATTTACATAATAAATGGCTAGAGGAGACTCTTTCCTTGCCTTTTTAAGAGTGATCCCGCGCTAAATCGCCGTACGTCGAGATCGATAGACGAGCGGCGTACTGAAAGTTTTAACTGATATTATTGCCATCTTTATCATCGAATCGCCCTTATCTGATCCACTTGACTTCACCTCGTTACCGGAATGTTATTAACTTTGGGAGATGATGAGCGCCGCCAAGTGCCTCTTTAAACGTTACGGCATTTTCATCTACCGGTCGACTTACCGCGGCGGAGCCATAATTCGGGATGTGGTGTTCGCGACGTAACTCGCGTGTGTTCGTCGAGCTTAAATCTCACACATAGCGAACTTATAGTGCACCAGCGTAAATTACTCCCCTCCAGCGGGCACGTATATAACTTCGCGGCCGGCATCCTCCCTCTCGGAATGCCAGTAAGCTCCGTCGAGAAATTTAATCGAGATTGGGAAAACCTTATTTTCCCTCTCGCCCGCGTTTCACGTCTCGTCTTGCAGCCAGATAAAATGCTGTCGCGAGTAAGACACTCGTCTCTTCCCTTGTTACAAGATGGGATCTCGCGGAGAGAAACAAGCTTCCCGCCTCCCTCCCGCCGAGAATGGACGTTCCGCGATAAATGAGAAAATGCACTACCTAAAAAGAACGCGACGTATGATAATACCAGGAACCTGCTAAATCTTATAATCAGATATTCGCGTCAAAAAAAATTTCATCCGGAACGAAAACATCGCCCCGTTATTACCGTGTAGGAGGCAAAGCGATTACTAAACATTTCTCGACACCCTTAAAACTTCGCTCCTTCGCAATAATCGGAGAACGTGTCCTTCAATCCATAAATTTACATATGTGACATCCATAAGCTCTCTGACAAAGTCCTAATGTACAAATCCATAGTTATCGTTTAGAGGATATTTCCACTGGACGGCAACCATTCGTATCAGCGTCAAAAACATTGGGCCATACATTACTAATTTCAACTGACTATATTTTACAATTACGCCCAAGTGAGTCGCAAAATTTCTATGCAGATTATATTTAACAGATAATGACATTCTATTATGTCACGTACGTCCTTAGTGCCAATTCCTTAGGTCTTCATTGCTTTTTTTCTACGTAATAATATCGTAAGTCATTGTACATGTCAATAGAAAATAAAAATGTTTTTGCATGAATTGTTAAGAAGTAATATAGCCAGTTGTAAATACAATCAGATTACAGAAACTGTAAATTTATACGATAATTACGTATACGTTTTTTAATTACGCCAAAACTAATTCCGCTTAAAAGGTCTCGTTCCTGGCATCTTTATAAAAACGAAAAAAATTATGCAATGCAAAATTAATTCCAGCCAATATCGAAAAACGAGCCATCAAGGGAAATTAATTAACTCCTTGTAAGGCCATACCGGAGGCAGGTCCGGTGCGACATCGTTTATGCGTCGATTACCCGATCTTGCGAAAGCGGACTGCTCATCGCGTAATGAGCGTCTGGACAGATGCGAAGGACATCTTTATCGACGACATCTCCCTCCTTTGTGCGCCATGTACGTGCGTCGCATCGCATCGCATGCGTCGCGTCGCGTCGCATCTAAAGCTCGTAGACGTCACGTCCATTCGGTCTGGCCACAGCCGGCCGACAGGACGACGGACTCGCGTACGAGTGAATGATGTGCACTCTGAGGCGCACGTCGCTGGAATTTCTACCCTCACCGCCGCGCGGCCTCCTCGAGAAGCTCACCGTGGTTTTGCAGCAGCAATAGTGGAAAAGCTTGACGTAAGCGCTGCGAAAGTGGCGGTCCGCCACGCAGTAGAGCAGATTGTTGAAACAGGACTTGGACAGGGCGAACCAGGCCAGGTTGTAGAGCACGCGCGTGCTAACTGGAACAAAGGAATTCACGCAGACCGCCAGGCCGAACGGCAACCAGAATACAACGAACATCACGCAGCTGCACATATTTGTTTTCGTGAGCTCGTAGTCCCAAGAGAAGGCGGCCGGCGGCTTATACGAGCCCCGCGTGACCCGTCGCACACGTATCACCAGCTTCACGTACAGGAAGATGGTCGTCAAAGCTGGCAGCCCAACCAATATGCTCGCCCCTACCGCCTGTTCCATCGCGATGCCGCTGAGCTTGCGACGGCAAAAATCAGGACCTATGTCCAAGAACATTTGCAAGGCCACCATAGTCACGGCGATTAGCCAGATGATGATGATCGTAGCTGTTACACGACCCGCCGTCAGGTTGGCGTATCTAGGAAATATGAAATATGTTGCTATAAATGTCAATTAATTAAATGGGATGAGAATCCAGTAAACACAATGTTACATGTAACATACCCTGAAAAAAATTCTGGTTAAAAACGGACGAATCAGAAAAATCTCGTAGACTTGATCAAATATTCTGGTTATTATAAGTTACAAAGTATTGAATTTTATTATAATAATTACAAGATTTTTTTATTTGTCCGTTTTTAATCAGAATTTTTTTTCAGTGTACATGTGTTAGTTGTAATTTGCTACTCTACAATGTAACTGTTATATAACATACATGTTGTACGTGTTATATTGTTGAGTAGGAAATTACAACTAACGTGTACGTTACATGTAACATTGTGTTTGCCGGGAATATTTGCATTATTTCTTATTCTTCATAACGAAAAATATTTTAGCAAGTGTCACACCGGCGCAAATTTCTCGTAGCTTTAGAGTAATTATTTATATAATCAAAACAATACGATAAGTGCTTTACAATAAAGTAATGCGAATATAGTGGCGTCGTTAACTCGGCTTGCTGTTGCTTAGAATACACCTAGGAATAATTCTCATAGAGATAACAGGAGATAATACGTTGTCTCGTCGGATGGATATTTCCCCCTTAATTGCATCACGAGCTTGTTTAAGTCCCGGCTTTCTTATACGGCGTATTCAATTAAAGAAAATATTTCCCTCGGTGATACACTGCGACTGCAATTACGGAGTTGGTCGTACTAGTCTGTGGATTAACGAGGGGCTTGAAAAACGAGTCGGTAGTTACGGAGTTAGCGGTGCTGGCAGACGATTTCTCGTTTACAATGCGAGGAAACTTCCTCGAGTCCACGTGTTCGCCGTGATTCTTCTGACGCGACCGGTTAAAATACTTCCCGTAACGCCGTATTGTCGCGAAACTTTCCGCGTGCGTATGAAAAGCAGCAGCAGTCGTCGTCGTCGTCGTCGTCGTCGTCGCCGTCGTCGCCGGCGTCGTCGTTGTTGTCGTCGTCGTCGTCGTCGTCGTCGTCGTCGTCGTCGTAGTCGTCTCTCCCCTGAGATCGTCTGCTATCGGTTACGAATTCCGGCAATTCAAGCTAAAGAGAACGTCGCCCGGAATGCGAAATTACGAACTCGATCGTGACGCTGATAGAGAACCGTGGAAGCACTTCAACGTCAAACTCGAAGTTCCAAGCAGTGGTCGCCATACGCCATTATACGCGATGGCTTAAACTGATAACAGTAATTTGATTTCTACCCCATTCACTGTGTTTACATTACCCATATCCACCCAACGACGTTAACAACCATCGCGAGGTATTTTCATGCGAAGGCCACGAGCGATACGATGTATTCAGGCATGTATTATGACATTATCATTTTCTCTCAAGTAACGATGTTATCTGTCTGTAATAGGGAGGGACATTAAGCCCGAAATATTCACGTACTCGTGAAAAAGCATCAAGATAATAATACTACAAATATTGCAAATGGAGCAACACCGTGGGGATGGAAGGCACAATTTTAAGGAGTGATATAGTTATCGATCTCTTTATGCGTCGCGCTTTATCTTTTTGTGAGTAAACAGGCGCGGTCATAATTTTCTTCCCTTTAATGTCCCCACCGGAACTCCGACCTCCGACCCGAACGATGACCCGGCTTGCCTATATTACTGTATTTAGGGTGTTGCCTTAGAAACACTTGCCTAGTGAAGATATAAAAGTCAGAGATAAAGAATAGCTGCACATCTTGCTCAAAACATTTTCTTAAAAATTTATTGCACGAGCTTCGGTGATTGCTACCGAAAAAAAAATCGTCGCGCGATCGTCAGCAAAAACGGCTTGAAATAGAAGGGAGCACATATGTTTTTTTTTTTTTCCCCGGGAATGGTTACATAAATTTCTCGATAATCGTTAGCGGAAATAGAGAGTTGTTACAAGAAAAACGTCCCCAAGGCAGAACAAGAATGTGCATGCGTGGGGAATTGCAGGAACGTGGTATCGATTGCTGGAATCGCCGGTGCACTCGCTTTATCTTTCGGCTGGCAAACAGTTAACACAAGCGGGCGTAATTTTCGGCCGCTATTGTCGCGGACGGCGGTAAGGCCACCGGGGACCAAAGAGCTTTACAAGCACAGGTTTTGGTATATATGTTACTACGACCGCGCGCCAAATGAAGACCCGCCTGCAAGAACCAGATAGCCTCGCCTTTGATCGAAGTGAATTATTTACATGGAAATGGAGACAATCTCCTGCTGCACAGGATAATGCAAGTGTTTATTAAGGCAAATTGTTAGTCGGTAGTCGCAGCAGTTTGATGAAGTTCTGAAGCTTGTTTACGTGCTAACCATAAATGGATTTAACTCCATCTTCACATATTGGCTCTGATAACGTGCGGGAGAAAATTGATTGTTCCTTCGTCTTCTCACCTCACCAACAGACTTGGATCGTTTAAATTATACCGATGATATATGTACATGTACATTAAATAAAAGAGACAACGGGTGGATTTGTAAATAAATGAAAATTCAATTTCTGACAGGTTTCTCGGCCACCAACCAAAATTTTCGCCGGTGTATCACTGTGAAACAAAACGAGATTAATATTATTTCGTTTTAGATTATATATCAAACAATTCGGTTTGATTAACCGGCAAGCGTCACCCTGTGAAGTCCTTTATTTAGTTATCGAAAACCGCAACCAGCCGATAAAATTTGCGTTAAAAAACCCGTCCCCTCCGCTTTTTTTCCGCCCAAACCAAAGAGAAGCCCTTTTTACTCCGGCCTTTGCGCGAGCGAGAGTTTGTTAGTTTTTGCGGCGGTCCGACAAATCGAGACACCCCGGGGTTCGATCCATTTTTCATGCCACCCTACGGGACAAATAACAAACTTTGTTAACGATTACACCGCGTACATCAGTTCGGTCGCCGTCCGTCCCTCCGAGCGAGTGACGGAAAGCGGCCGTTGGCAAGAACGGACGTGCCCGTGTGTGTCGCGTCGTTCCGGAAACGGACCGCTCAATTAGTATCCGACAAACGCCACCTCGTAAACAAAGCGCGCGCGCGCGCGCGCGCGGGTAAAGGCGACGCTTTGAAGGGTCTCTCTCCTCTTTCCCTACGCGACGTCGCGCCGCGCCGCGCCGGGGGTGAAAGAAATCGCGCGCGTGGCGGCGCAAGCACGGGCGGCAAAAAGCGTCGACAATCGCAGGAATGTAGCGGCTATTGATCGCGCCAACGGTCACGTGTGCTATATCTTTTCGATCGCCGAAGCCGGCACTTAATTCGACGGCGGATGGGCCTCTCTCTCACCCCCCTCCCCTTTCCCC
>VBVQ01001045.1:3073-41289 GCA_011636635.1 Tetramorium simillimum
TATATAACTTTTTCTAGTAAAAGAAAACAAAATTTCTTAATTTTTAAATATTTAGCTGTAAATAAGGTTTGCTTTATTCCAATTTTTTTCAATTTATCAAATTATAAATAAAAATTAGGAAATATAATTTACCTAAATAAGGATAGGAGAATAAGGATAATAAAGAAGGAAATAAATTTATAAAAATAAGGAAATATAAATCAGAAGCAGACATTTCTAAATTATAATTTCTTATTTTCGTACGTATATGTATAAGTATTTGTTCGTATGTACATGTATATGTATTTTCACACTGTTTCACACTGTTATTCTCCTGTGGACGTAATTCTCCTATTGACAAACAAAACTTCTTTATTTTCAACGACAAATTTGTCGTTGAACAGTTCGGTCAGTAAACATCCGATCGTTTTGGCAAGCACAGCTATGTTGAGAGACAAGGTATTTATTAAAAGTGCTGCATATCCATTTTCGAAGAATTTTCCCTTTGGACAGACGAACGAAGTCTGTCGCGTCTGCAAGAAGACGTTTTGCTGTGTGAAATGTCGCGATCGCCATATGGACACGGCACATCCCAATGTGAATATCGAATGTGCTCTATGTGCCTCTGAGATATTACCGATACGACAGTACGAGTCCGCGAAACTAAACTTGGAGGATGAGAAGTTGTTGTGCCACATAGTCGATAAGCATTTGCCGTTACGTTGCCGGCTGTGCGGTGATTTATTTAAATCCAAAGAAGATTTCAAGTCCATCGGTATATAAAATTTTCGCAAAGCAAATTAATAACATGATCCGACAATCCACAATTACTCGCGAAAATCGAAAAGCATCATAATCCACGATCGAGAATTTTTGAGCTAAACTTCTGACAAGTGTTATTCTATTAAAGGCAATTGTTTTTTTTTATATTTAACTGGTACTTACATAAGTATCAAATAAAAGTGAACGAATTGAAAGAAGTTAATACAAATTCATTTTATTCTTTTGAAATTTAAACAATAAAGATTACAGTCTGCTAGAAGGAAATGACCGTCAAACATATGATGCTTTTCTTTTCTATCTTAAACTTTGTTTTTATTTAAAGTTTTGTTTCTATTTTAAAAGTTTTGTTACTTGAACCTGGAAAGTATGTAGAATGTTATACAAGCAAGTCGTAATTAAAATAAAATTTAAGGATATAAAATATTTAAATATTTTAATATTAATGCAATTATTAATGCAAGCTTATAAAAAATTTAAATTTCCTCCTTTTTTAAATTATGCGTAACGCGTAAATATCAAATAGATCTTTTATGTTCGGATATGTTTTTATGACAAATACGATAATTTCATATCTTTTATTGAAACTTCAGCTACGTGCAAGTGGTATGAACGCTGGCATTGTTTGACATCGCCAATCGGCCACGAGAATCTTGAGAAGAAACCGAAGTCGTTTTCTATAAGCGGGAGCTTTAGCAGCAGCAAATATTGCACGCCTCCGGCAATCTATCGGCAAACCAGCACGCCCATGTTCGTTAGCCAAAAGACCGGCTTTGGGACGCTCTGCGTGCCTGAATTCAGCTTCAAAACACCCAAGAATTCGTCGTCGATCGCACAGATTGCATCAATCTCGAAGACGCAGAATGATACGCAATTCTTCAGCTTCCTACTAACTTCAAACGAAAACCTGACGCCCTTCAAGATCAGCAAGAACAAACAAGTTCGCAGATACAATTCCAGCAGAAAGCTGAGCATCACGGAAGAAGAAGAGAAGATAACTGCAAACGAAGAAGCCGAGAAGATAACTGTTAACGCGATCGAAATGTCATCTTTTGTTAATATGGTTGATATGGAGTTGACTCCCCCCAAGGGCGGCATCTTGCTGCAGGTCTCACCGAAGTCAGACGATGTCTGCGAGGATGCCGAGGATGCCGCGAAGAAAGTAAGGTTCTCAGATCAGTATAACACTGCGGAGTTTGAAGATTTGATGGATTCTTGCGCGCGAATTAGCCTCAACAAGTCGGAAAAGTTTCACGACGCTCGCGACGAGACCAACGCGCAAGAGGCGAAGACTACAGCAGAAGACGTAAAGAGCGCGGGGAGCACAGTGGATACGGACAACATGAAAGACACGTGCATCGCGGATGATTCGAGGAGCACAAATGACGGCCAAGCGGAGAGTGGAAGGCGCTCTGCAATACAACCTTCGAATCCTTTGAGTGATTCGCAAATCAGGGTTATTTATGACACCATAAAGAACGGTATGAAGGTAAAAAAAGAGAATCAAGAACCTGGAACGAGCAGCGAGGGTGCGTCAACCGCGAATCAACGAGATTCTAACAGAGTGCTGATGATGGTGCTGATGGAAAGTAACTCGGGGGAATTGACCAACGATCTGATGCCTCTCATCAGTTCGGGCCTGAAGAAGCTGCAGGAGCAACTCATATCGGCAAACTGTCAGTCGTCTTCGAGTGCGCCCGAGTCCGCTAAGGTTCATAGAAGGTCCATTACGACGATGAAGATGAGTGCCTCGAGTGTCGAGACTTATTCCGCGGACAGCGCAGCGGTAATGACGAATCACGGACAGATCGCGTCATCATCTTCTTCCTCATCATCCGTACAGAGCGGCGAAAACGGCAACAGATTCATATCGGCCATTACGCAAGTTATGAAGCACGCAATCAGAAGTCTGGCTGGTTAGTAAAAGTTTTAATTGTTCAAACGACTGAGAGACAAGATTTTGCGTTCTAATCTCGGGACTTTAGTTTCAGGCTTGAAAATGCCGCCAAGAAGCATTGAGGAAAGTAAAGTAACTCAGGAGGCAAAAATCGTTGAGGAATTGATATCCTCGCAGGAATCATCCAGCGGCGCCAGCAACAGACGAGCTCGGTCTGGCAAACGAACTCGCGAGGGCATTGAAGGGTCCTCGATGGAAGATCCAATGGCAATCGCGCTGGAAGCAGGCAGTCCTCTCGTGAAACGTCAGAGAGGCTGGTACAAGATGATTAAAGGACGCCAGCCGATCAGTCGGATGCGGAACAACCGCGTGACAACTTCGCCCAGAGGTGTGTCCGCGGAAACTCAGGTTTTCAGTCAAGGATCTTTGACGGTGGGCGACACGGTTTTGCCGCTTCCTGCGAGAGCCCATCAATCCACAGACTAACTAATGCTTCTTGTAAATAGAGATATCACTGAAACAAGCAATGAGTGAACCGACTTTATAAAATTATTTTTGAAAATTCTTTTCTTACTGGATTTGAGAAAATTCGATGGATACTGATGAATAATCGAACCAAATCTTTTCTTAGACTGTTTTTACGTAGCCAATTATTTTTAAATATCTCTTTAAAGATTAAATGCTTGAAAGCTTAAATGGTTAATTCTATAGAAAAAATTTAGTTAAACAACAGACTATATTTAATATGTCAATCTCATTTTATCATATAATAATTTATTATAGTATTGAATAAGAAATTTTTATTTTAATACTCGTTCCCGTGCATCTATAGTACATGTTTTTAAATTAAGTTTCTTAAATTAGGTATATATATTTGATGTAATTTAACAATGTATTACATTAAATAAGTTATTTTAGTTTAAAATATTGAAATAATTTTTAAAATATACTTTGTAATTACTTGTAGACTAAGACAAATTGTAAGATGTCATCTTCTTTATATTTTTAAACATTGTATTTCTATTATCTGTGAATATGCAATAAAAATTAATATTATGCATTTATAATCAAAGGCATAAATATGTGTTATATCAGTCTTGTATATGTATATGTATGTATATTTGATTTTTCCGCGTTTGATTCCAATTACTTGACACAATTTTTACGTTAAAACGTGCTTAACGTAAGATTTACACGTAAGTTTAACGTGTTAATTTTTAATCGATATATTAATTTTTATTATCAATTTGTGAATCACTAATATTTAGCGAATACGATATCAGAAAAAGCAAGTGCAAATTTTTAATTAAATTCATATCTTGATTCGTTGTCATATCCACATTAATTATCTATCCATTTTGTTAATTAAATTGTTATCTTGATATATTGCCATACGCACATTAATTATCTGTCCATTTTATTAATCTCATTCGAAGTACAGATATAACGTGCTTCGTGCATGTAAGCCAAATCGAAATATAATCGATATTTATTTGGCTGTTTGTAAGATTTCATATCTCCTTTATCGATTTCTAACATTGTCTATCTATTTGTCTTTATTGATATAAAATTATATACATGAAATTTATGTGTTAAAATAATAAGACATAGGTATGATATATATATATGAAGAATTATTAAAAATAAGAATTGAAATATTCTAAATTATTAATTAATATATTTAAATAAAGACAAGAATATGTCTCAAGGATTTATTGCTTAACAAATGTTGCGTCATTTTTGACGGCCGGACTCAGTATTACTCAACAAAGAAAAAATGATGGGGTTATCGCATAATGATGTCAAAAGCCTATCGTATGATTATGTATATTGTTTCTTTCTTCAAAAGATATCTTTTTAAATTACAAATTAAAATCGCAAGTATACGAAAAAAATTCGCTAGTGTTAAAAATGTCTCTCCGTTTATCGTTTCTTTCGATTAGCGGATAATGTGACGATAAGAAATGTGACTCTTTTTTTTTATGGAGAACCATACAAAGAAAGCATATTATAGGTACTATGCTTACAGAATTTAAATAATTGAGTTCATCCTAACATTATGCACGTAATGTCACGCGTGTCACCGAAGGTTCTCGTCGAACCATGGCCCTCTTTTCCTCTAGGAAATGACATTGAATCGGTAATACCACAATGCCACGTTGATACTCCTCGATCATACTAATATAGAGATATAAAAATGCATTGTTCCGCGAATTGTTATACCCGACTATTATTCAATTTAAGTTATTTTACTTCGCTGCACAAGTAGATCTACAATGTTTTTCACTTTTCAAGTGTAACTTTCGAATTTCGTAACAAAGGCAGAAAGAATGCGACTTTATTCCTTATCTGATATTAATGTTATTTACTAGTAGTCACATGTCGTTCAGATCTTTATCAAAGCTCATCGTTTTATCACGTTTTCTTGAAGCAATGTGTGTGACTAACATTAATTATTATCTCTCTCATTTATCTAGAAAAAGAGAGAATACACGAGATGTATTGTATCAATGATATTTTCAATGATTCAATTTAATTAATTTTATTATTCGACTATTAACGATTATATAATTATCTCGACTTAATTAATTAATTGCTTATTATTTAACTTTTCGAGACATTGTTTGACAGCCAGACGAGATTATTATTGGTCGTTTAAAGGAATCTTTAATTGTCACAATTTATTCATATAATATACTATGATCATTAGTCAAATATTATTTGGATTCTTTTGCTGAAATATCCGATTTATAATTATGTCTCTTACAATTAGTTAAGGATTGATATAATGTTAACTTGCTCAATGTCAATTGCGTTAAATTCTTAAAATTCTTTTTTCTTGTCACTTGTTAATTTAATTAATTTTCTATTTCTTTATTTTTGTTAAAAAAAACTCGTTTCAAGAATAAATGAAATTTTTTTTGCCTATCTTCTCTTTTTTTTCTGTCTAACTTTTTTACTATTATTCGCTAATTAAAATTCGATGCATATGTTTTTTCACGCATTATTAACATTTAAAAGGATTTTTCATTAAATAGAATACATTTCTCTTTTTTCTTTCCTCTTTTCCTTGTTCCGCTTACATTGTCATCATCGACTAATCAGTTCCAACCAGGTCGGCGGTCGGAAGCCGACTAAACAGCCGTTCGTGTCACGAACGTTCGGAACCGTTCAAGAACGAAATGCCGCTGTCGATCCTACCGAGTGGTCGCGCTTACGTCGACGGTATATGTACCGATTTCGTCGGGAATTTATTTATTCTAGAGCTGAAACTCGTCGCGGCAAGTACGACTTCCGATCGCGGCCTCTTATCTATCTATCGATCGCGTTATCAAACTCTGATAGCGATTAAGTTATTCCTGAACTTTCTAAAGATATATCTCGCGATTTTTTTAGACAATAATAATTTCAATCTTAGAACTGGTACTCTAAAGATTTTTCGACGATCGCCGATTCGGAGCCGCACACTGTCGTCATTGTGATTTCATCGCGACCTGCTGGTTTCATGCTGTGATTGTGTTTGTGATATCCTGAAAATATTATTGATCGAAGAGATCCACTGAAACGCTTCAGAAACGAATTTCAAGTAAGTATCTTACATGACTTTGGAACTACATTTACTAATAAAAAAGAATTTTACTATATTATTCGATTTTTTATCAATATAATTTAAAACTCGAGTTAATTGTTCTGATATTAAATCTTTTATCGCAAATATAAAATTGAAAATAAAATTAAAAAATGTGATTAAAATAAAAATATGTAATATCAGAAACTTTTACTATAATGTATAGATAATTGAAAAATTTAATTATCGCTTTTAATCATCGTGTAATTTATAAGCAAGCTAAAGCCTAGACTGTGTGATGAATTATTAGAATAAGAGTCATAAGCTTTCTTCGCAAAATATTCATTCTACACATTAGAATTGTTTAGCCCGAATTTCATCCGAATATCACATTCGAAAATACTTTTATTTTGTGATAACGTTTCTTGTGACAATTAAATAGCATTGATGACTGTATTTAAACATGAGACATAAATATGTATCAGCGGCTCCAATGAACAATTATCCTCAGGCACGTACTATTAATAAATTTAATATGACAGTTTGAGAGCAAAACGATAAAAGCACAACTATAAACAAACGGTATTCTCAGTTTGCAATCTATTTAAATCGTCACTGCGCACTGACTCGTTCCTGGTCGAAATATATAAGCCTTTGTTTCAACAGTAATATTAGATTTGTAACGCTAAACGAAGTCTGTAATTCTAGATGCTGGCTATTACGAGGCAAGCAAATTGTTTAAGATCAATTTAATTACCAAAACGTAATACTTAAAATCTTTATCTTAGTCGTGATGTAACTTATGTAATTAATAAAAAAATGAAAATTATCGTCATTTTATATTATAGAGTAATATTAAAAGTATATTGTATGATAATTATATGATACTCGGTTTTGATTGAAAAAATTTTATCCTTGTGTGACGACACCAATTCTGCATCTTTGATTAGAAGAAGTTGCAAAATTGCATGGCATACGTTATACTTGTCTTATCGTCACCGATATTTTTAAAGAATAGTAGTGATAACGCCGACGGTGGAAATAGTGCAGTCGATATATATGTATACCGAGAAAAGACCCGTTTGCTTACGCAAATAAAACTGTTTAAACAATCGGCCCTTGAACAAATAATAACGCAATTTTGTAATAAATTGTGAAACCAATTCGAAGTTTCAGCATCGAGACTTAAACTTGTTTATTTAAGCGAGTTACATCCTCGGGCTTGGGGATTCCGTTTGACCGAGTTTTATTCGTCTCAATGGGCTTCCTTTCTCAGTATGGTAATACTGCCGTATTGTACTGCACAACCGGCTGAATATCGTTGAAGGTGGGTCAAGTGTAACCGGGCTCTGTACAAAGTGCACGCCAGTCTGTCAAAAAGTCGTCGTTGCAAATCATGCAGCGAGTCGTTATCCGTAGCGGACGTGAGTCGCGATAAAAGTCGCGTGAATCAACTTCGGGGGATACACGAAGACGTCCGGATGTAGATTACTTTGAGAAAGATTGATGGCGAGAATATCACCGACGAATAACAATAAAAAAGAAATTGTAATACAAATCCAATAACCTCTCGAGAGACCTGTGATAACAGAATGAGTACATATATGATTCATATCACTTGAATTTTCCTTGACGCGAAGAAAAAATTAAAATCAGAGATTTAAATAAATAATTCCCCTAAGTGAGGAAAGCGAGAGTGATTGATGTCAAGATGTGTTTTGCCGTGCACTTACTACTTTATCTATCTCATTTTTAGTGAAAGGTTCTGTTTCAAGGAGGAAATTTACATTCGGAAATTCCTATTTTGCTCGTTTTTATTTTCCTTCTCTTTTTAGATAACGCGTTTCGTAATTTATTTCTATCTGTTACGACAGAATTGCGCGGCAATGAACATGAAAGATAGCAGAAAAAATTTACGGCAGAAGTATTGATAAATAAAAAAAGAAAACGAGTGGAATATTTCTTCTGATATCGAGTTCACTCGTATTAAAAAAGTGTGTGTATTCATGACAGAATAACTACGAGATTATCGAAAAATTTTAAGAGAGTTTCAACGTTCAAAGTGTCATTTACATACCATCATTCCATTACGAATATTCCCATCACAATACAAATTAACATTTCGCAATGCAAGTCGCATTGTATGTGACGAAAGCATTAAACAAAATACAATTTCGCTGGCAAATGTGCAAGAAATCGTACGATTTTTCAAAACTCATCCCCGAGATTTATCCCCGTAAAATGCACACATATGTTTGATTTGCATATTAAGTTATTCGTGCTTGAATGTTAGGAAAATTAAGTAGTACGACGCAAATTCCGCGAATAAAATGTCTTGAGTTTCCACGTGTCCCTCCGTAAGAAATCGCGCGATAAAGTCATCCTTGAACTGACGCGTAAAAAGTGTAATTTTAGTGTCACCTGCAACTGAAGGCATTATTGTACATACGTATCGCTGAATGCTTTCGCAGTGAGAGTTCACACAAAGAATTTGAGTAGGAGATGTAAATAAAAAAATTTAACATGGGACATTAATAAGAGCAGGATATTTATACGATCTAATGTATATGCAAAGTACTTTTTATCATTATGTAAAATAGACATAAATATTAATGCATTCCTCATATCTGTTTGTCCTGAACTGCACGCCGTTGTTTTTAAACGCGTCAAACACGAGCGAAGTGCGAGCGCGGAATCTCTCGGACGAGCTGAGAGCACATTTTTTCGAAATGTTTACCCACTCGTCAACGATTCATCCTCCAATCTGCAATTGTAATTATCCTGCTCACGCTGTCTTCTTTTATTAACAGTCTGTGGACTCTCCGAGGGATCCGACCTACGCAAGAATCTGCTCATTCGAGAGAACAGACCACCCACCAGAGACATCCAGATTAGCAGACGAAGCGAGCGACGATTCTAAAATTGAGGATAAGAGATAAATAATAAAACGTTAATACGTCTACCAGAAAAGTTACGAGAGGCGCGATTTGAAATTTGTCGGTGACAATAAAAGGCGAGCCGCTGGTGCATCTTGAAGGAAGCGCAATTGCAAACTGCAGTAATTTCAGCGCGCCAGGAATCGAGAAAGTCTGATTGAAAGAAAGGTTGGAGAAGTTTCTCGAGACCAGTGTGCACCCACCGTGGAAGGAGAAGGGAACTAAAAGTGGGAAGCTGGCGTCATCCTTGGAAAAAGTTATCTCCAGCGCATCGTAGGTCGCGTGATATCGTTCACCGAAGGTAACTCCGCTAAGCAGCATTTCGCGCGTTATTGATCGAAGAACGGATATTCGTTGAAGAAATCAAAATATTTGCCACGTTAATCGTGTGTACTTTTGAATAGAATATTTCCTCTGTTTACGGAAAAAGAAGATTGTTGAACTCGATATCACGTGTTCCGCGAATGATTCATTAGCCGAGGTGTTTTTATTAATCACTGGTGATTTTAAAAGGCCATCGAGAAACTCGTTGCGGGATTAACCCCGACAAAACGTACTTTTCTCCGTCGCCTAAGAAGACATTCTCTCCTTTGCGAGGAAAAAGAGGTTGTGCGACTTTTGCTTCATTTCGTGTAATTTTTTTATCAGTACAATTTAAATTACTGTGATCTAAGTTGAAAGGTCAGTAAAGGAGTTACAGAGGCAGAAACGATATTATATAATCGCATTTTTAATGAGAGTAAAACAATCTCTTTTTCTACTTCTTTTCAAAGAAGGAAGTACATTGATCTTAGAGTGCTCTGTTTTACGCGATTAATTCACTACTAACAAAATACTAAATCGGTGCTAATCACTCTTCAACTAACTGTACACTCGAGAACGCGAGTCAATCAACATTGTTGGTACACATTACATCCTGCGATTACCCTTCAGCCTCCGACGGCGGTCAGAGTAGTTTCTCGAAGCCTGAACACTGCTAAATCCGTTTTAAAGGGACGAGCAGCTGCCAGGTCGGAGCCGCTCGGCCGAGAGAAGCCGAAGACGAGGCGAAAGTAAGCGATAGAGTAAGCGAAGCAACAGAAAGAAAAGGGAATATCAGTGAGGAAGAGACAGACCGATAGAGAAAAAGAAAGAAAGAAAGGCGAACCTACGGCTTCAAGCAAACCGATTTAGCAGGCGCATGTGTTGCCGAGAAACGAACAGAAGATAGTCAGAAGAAAGGAGACGAAGCGACAGATAGAGGAGAAAGACGAGAGACAGAGATAAGAGAAGAAGACGGGAAGGCTAGGTCGATAGAAGCAAGAAGGGACGCGTCACCCTTCTCAAGCCTTCAGGATGTCGAAGAACATAGGATGGAATCCGCCGAGCTCGCACGCGGTCGGGAATATTCTTGACGAGGAAGCTGTATTGAAGAAGTCACGATGGCGCAATCTCGTGGCCTTCTGGATCTTAGGTCTGTGCAACAATTACGGCTACGTCGTGATGCTCAGCGCCGCTCATGACATTCTTCAGACCAAGTTCGGTGACAAGGTGAGTTAAGCATAGGTGGTAGTATTCTGAAAAAATAATTAGATTGAGATTATTGTGATAGACGTTCCAAGTGACAAATGATTGATTAAATCGATGTCGAGTCGATATCGATTCGATTCTTTTGTGTCGAAAAGATGTGAATTCGACATCGATTCGAGGGCCCTTCGATCATCATTTCTCACTAGAGTTGTTTAACTTTGGAAATTCACTCCGATAATGTTTTATTTCTTAACTCTAAGAAATTTGAAATTATTTATGAAATTCAACGAGACAGAGACGTTATTATCTCATGGATGAACTCACCGTGTTGTTGTCTGCTTCAGATAACAATACCGTGACGGACAACGGGTGTCACGCTTGAGATTTCATCTCCGCATGAAATAGCGCGAACCACTTTGCTTTATTCTTATATAAATCTTTATATAAATCTTATATAAATTTGCTTTATTTCTTATATAAAAGACATAATTATCACTTATAAATCTCAGAGATCACACACACGACTTCACATATCTTTTTTTTTTCATAATGTGGAAATATTTTTGTATTATATTTTTATTTTCTGAAAAAATTTTTTCTAGAAAATAAAATTTTTATGATAATTGCTAAATGTGTCAATCTTTATATAATTGATAATTTTTTTTATCGAATATAGAGATATCTTCACATTTCCTTGAAAATTATTTGTTATCCAACCAGTTCAGAAATTAGTCCAACAATACGATAATGCTATCCAATAATGTTCGCATCAGATATTTTATCAATAAGTATACATATAAGACTTATATCAATCTAGATTCAAAAGTGCAATGATGCAAATAAAGAATAAAAGTATAAAGTTCTATGTATGTTCTATTAAGAAGTCACTGTGATTTAAATTTATTTGCTGAAACAGCATATTTTTTTAATTAATTGTAACAATACATACTTTAGAAGATTAATAATTTACTAATAATTTAATAAAAATTTTAAATAGAAAATAAAAACTTTAATTTACATATTCGTTATTTTTAATATAGAAATAAATATCGAGCAAAGAAACTGAATTGGCACAATTAATAGATAATTGATATCTTTTTCTTCGTCCTTTTAAGTCAATCTTTTGCGATTGACATTTTGTATGGATCAAAATGTCAATTGGTAATATTTAACTTTGTTTAACGGCTTGGGTTAATAGTGTGAATTCTAGTCGCTTATATATCGATTAAATTCTTGCAGATACACGATACCAGACTGATAAGTAATTTAATACTCGTAGAAGTTCAATGGAAAATTTTCCAGTGATATTAACAGATCGGCGTAGAGATGCAAAATGAGTGTTCTAATATATTTTGAATTAATCACACGGATCTACGCAGCAATTTACCAATCAGTTAATAAACGTGATCCGTGATATAGATAATATTTAATGACCCATCTAACACCATAATGATTCGCCTTCGTCTTAAATGAAGAAAATCGTCGTGCTTTAATAATTCATGTCGTCCGACCGGATTCCTGAGTGAGAAAAAACGGGCATTATTGATAAAGCGGCACGAGACCGATCCATATGCAACCAGCATCCTTTCATGCGTCGTATTTATAGTCGACATATTACGTAAACCAGAAAGGAGCAATTAATTTATCACGTGCGAACGTTATACTTGGAAATTATTTTTTGACAGCACACACACTGTGTCTATTATATAAAACAAAAATTATTTTTATACTTTGGAGTGAGTTTATTAGAAAAAAAAATAAATAAAAATTGCAAAACGATATTTTTAACGTGTCGGAATTAAATTTTCACGAGGAAAATCTTCAAATTCGATTCTTTAAATAATCGCTCTCTTTCTCAAGAAACAAATGTTTTCTTCAATTTCTGTTTTAAATATACTTATATTTTAAACGGACCATAATCGCAATTAATCTGCAAGTATCCTTTCGATCTGTCTAGGATAGCGCAGCAAGTACAAATGGCACGAATACGACGGATGGTCGCACATGCAACCCGGTTTCGACTGGTGCTATACTTTTGGCGGATATTCTGCCAGCACTGGCGATCAAGCTCACCGCGCCGTTTTTACCATTTCTAGTGCAGTGAGTATCTACCTTTATTTCTCCTTTCCTTCTTTCAGTCGCGAGTAACGCATTCTTATGCAGCTTCGCGTTAGCCGGCGATTACTTGTCGGAATGAAGTCAGTGAGCAATACAAAACAAGTACCTCCTAAGAAACTCCGCGCTTTACTCCCATTAATTAATTCGAATGATGACAGAACTAAACGCGATGCGTGACTCATTTTTTCTTTTTTTATGAAACATTTGTATTGTCTTCCAGATCCTATGCAGTTTCCTAACGTTGCGCAATCGATTGCATTAATATTCGAGCCCACATGTTTCCTTTAAGATTAAAATTCTTATCTCGATACCTGCAGGGAGATTCCACGCTTGGATGCTCCACATGATAATATCATAATTAGCAGGATGATAGCAGTAAAAATAACATACCAAGATTAATTTACATCGTGATAATTGGATGACGCTCTTGATAATGACGTACATCTCTCAATTATGTTAGTGTATTCTAAAATGAAATGCAAGCAGTACTAAAGACGATAAAAACCATAATTGGCTGAATTTAATTTAACTTAACTGGCAGTGTTTAATTGATTCAAGCATTTTCATTCTCCGCGTATTTATCAATATATTTAATAAATATTTATTATATAAAACATTTTATTAAGATATTGTCTATAAGCTATTTAAATTAATATTAAATTTCTTTTATAAAATGCACATATACTTTAGAACAGAAAAATCTGAGATTCGTCTAAAATGTACAAGTAGAAAGTTAATATGAAATCCAGCGTGCAATCTGAGTGACTTCTGCTCTTCACTATGTTTCTCTCTTTCTCGATACATTTCCTTTTTTTTTAAAAAAAAAACCTCATCCGGCGCACGACGGAGCCTCGGATATCGTGTAAGTCCTTCCGCGGTTGTGCAAACGGCCGGCCCGAACCGTCCAAACGCTAATCGAGCAATCGACTCATTAATTACAGTGCTCGACTGGCTACCTGTGTGTTATTTTCCGCTGCAGGATTCCTCATGGTGTCGTTGAGCACAGTCGAATGGCTCGCCATTCTGGGCGTCGTCATTACGTCGCTCTCGTCCGGCTTGGGTGAAGTCACTCTTCTCAGTTACAGTAACCAGTTCAGCAAGTAAGTGTATACATCCCATTTGTTACTATCGTGTTACAAGTACTCGTTTCGCGGTCGTTTACACATACCGGAAACTGAAGCTTTTTATAGCTTCCGACAAGAATATGTAGATCATCGATTTAATAGTTTCGTTACACAAAATTGTTATACAAATTTAATTATGTTATAGATGTAATTTATATATTTATATAAACGCGGGTATAAAATTAAAGCTGAAAATTCCTTTTTTGGGACAATATGTATAAATTTTCTATGCTTCAGTGATTTTTTGGGAACAGCGGGAGGCTCGAAAGAAGCGTAGACGGAGGAAGCGTAAAATTTAGACATTGAACACGTAATATAAAATGTAAGACAGTCAAATTTAAAGCTGTCAGCTCAACGTTTTACGAGACAACGGATTTGAGAGCCGGAGTTTGTCATCTGTTGCTGCGAATATATTCCCCGAGTATTGAATTGTTGACGTTTAGACAGTTGTGACAGTGAAGTAGTGATAAGATAATGGCAGCGTGCCGTTTCGGCCGAGTCGGCGTCTCAAAGTATGTATACAGAAATGTGATAAACCGCACACGCGAGAGGTTTTACATGTAAAAAAAAATGAGATAAAAGATGGAGCTCGTGCGCGTGGAGCTCGCCGGTAGTACATAATCAGGCGCATTTATAATCACGCCGTGGATGACTGCAGAATAGCAATTACAACGGCTAGCCACTAATCACTCTCTCATAAAACGTAAGAGAACCGACGCGCGATAAACAATTCGTCCATTGTGCGAGTTGTTGTATTGTCATTCTAGACAATTACGAACGCGGAAGAGATCGCATAATACAAACAACTCGTTAGATAACGAGCGGCTAACATGAGATGATTCGTAAATACGCGAAAAAATTGTAAGACAAGCTTGCAATTAATTTTAATTTCTATCTTTTTTTTCTATTTTTCTATTTTAGCCTTCGTTTTATCGGCCGCTCGACGGCCTCGGGATTTTCTTGTCGTTTAATTGCCATTTAATTCCTCTCGCAGGCAGGTGATTTCGACATGGTCGTCGGGCACGGGCGGCGCCGGGGTGATCGGCGCCATGTCCTACGCCGGCCTCCACACGGTGCTGTCCACCGAGAACACGTTGCTAGTCATGCTGATCGTGCCGCTCCTGCAAGCGATCACATTCTGGGGAATCCTCAAACACCCGGCGCACACGAAAATCCCGATCACGAAGAACGGCATCGACAGCCAGGAGCAGATCATCGCGGTCCCCGAGAAGAGCTTCAGGGACAAAATCAATTTAGTGCCCGGCCTGCTGAAGTACATGATACCACTCGGACTGGTTTACCTGTTCGAGTACTTCATCAATCAGGGCCTGGTAACGATATTCAGCTGTAATCTCTTGTATCTCTGATATCTCTTCGCCACATACGTATATCTCTAATCTACTTGTTGTATATTCATTACAATTGTTCTTCTCTTCCTGTTGACGTTATGTAAGCACATCTGCTCTTGTTAAATCTGATCAACAAATTCCTGTTTTGATAGGAAAATACATGCAGGAATTACGTCAGGCCTCTGTGACATATCAGTTTCATCATTGCGAATCATTTTATCTGGCTTATTAATTTTAGCCGTTAATTAAGCCGTTAGCTGAGCAAACGAAATTTTGTTTTGTAGTACGAGCTTATCGAATTCAAAGACATTTGGTTGACACACTCCGAACAATACAGATGGCTTCAAGTGGATTATCAAATAGGTGTATTTATCTCGAGGTCGTCGGTGAACATAATTACCATTAACAAGATTTGGATCATGGCCGTGTTGCAGGTAATAAATGACACTTCCAATCAGCAAGTCTGAAAATAAGGATTATATGGATCGGAAAATTCCAAATTGATTTTTTTCTTTCAGTTCCTTAACGTCGTACTCTTCCTCTTCGAGGCCCTTTACTATTACATACCGAATATATGGATCGTTTTTGCCCTTGTATTGTGGGAAGGTCTGCTTGGCGGTGGAGCGTACGTGAATACATTCTATAAGATGTCGACCGAGGTAACGGTTTTTTCATTTAAAAAACAAATTAAGATAACAAATGATGCAGAACAATATTAAAACGTGTAAAAAATTGAATTCTCTGCCATTTAACGCGACGAAGAATATTTTGCCACGTTATACGCACTGAAAAAAATGCTGGCTAAAAACAAAGGAATTAGAAAATCTTGTAGAATTAATAAAAAATTCTGATTGTTATAATAGAACTTATTAATACTTTATAACTTATAATAACCAAAAATTTGATCAATCCTACAAGATTCTTTGATTTTTCCGTCTTTAACCAGAATTTCTTTTTAGTGTGGCGATTTCCGCGGTTTAAAATTAATCCGATGACGTCTTTTGTAGATTCCGAGGGCGGATCGCGAATCTTCTCTGGGAATCGCGACGATGGCGGATTCGATCGGGATCGCGTTGGCCGGATGGCTGTCCATGCCTGTTCACAATGCCATTTGCCAGCTGCCGCAGCCGATGCGAGTGGGAAGCTAAAGATATCGCAGTGGCTGCCGAGTGATAACGAAGTTTCCCTTCAACCGGAGACTTTCGCTTCCGATAGTTCCTCAACGTCGGTGATTAGAGGCGAAGATAACGCGACTCGTTTCTTCTATTAATTTAACGATCGCATGTAGATTAAACGTAACCGCTCCTAACTGCGCGTTTGCGGGATCGCGAAGTGATTAACGTTCCCAGCTAATCTTTCAGCTTTGCGGAAGCATTGGAGTCTACGAAATTTCGAGAAAAAAAAAAGTGTCTGCATCGCAGACGTTCAGGATACAGGCGACACGGTGGTGAATTTTTATTATCTACGACTTTTTAACTCAACGCCGTTTCGTAATCACTGTTTATTGCATTTTCTAAATGAAATTTTCAAAGCCACGACCGCGTCGCCCGCGGAAACTTTTCAGATTCATTTCAAGCGTCTTCCAAGTCTTTGGATTACAATGTATTACAAATGTCCGAGCTTTATTCGGTACAAACGTTGAAAAGACTAGGAACAGGGCATATTGCAATACATGTCGCATATTCAGTTTATACAATACATTATACGGCGACGTAGCACGTGACATACATCTGCGTTTACATGCTGAGAAATGAAAGAAATCTTTTTTTTTTTCAAAGTACTGTATCTAGACTCTCTTCTTCTGTACTGTAAGCCTATTTATTTTACGATGCTGTGCCTAAATTTTGAGAATATTGTACTAGGACCGTTTCTTCTATAGCGTATCTAAATTTTGACTTGTACTGTAGTTTTGTTTAAACTCTTTCTGATATACCGTAGATATATACTCTGAGGTTACTATTAGTTCTCGATCTTCATCGTTACCATATTTTCCGGCTTGCCGTGACGAGCCAAGATGCGCAGGTTTTCTCGCGAATCATCATTGAGAATTGATCGCAACGAAGATTCGAGGATTATCTCAGTATTAGTAGCTACAGTAACGAATTGACCTCACCGATGAATAGAAATAACGCACTTGGATTACGCCGTCTTTTTACTCACTTGAGATTAGATAGAAAAATTACTATAGTTCAAACTACCACGTTTCTACTTTGATATATCGATATTATTCTTACGTCTTTTGATTTAGAGAATGTGATTGTGAGTATTATAGACATTTACGTCGATTTTAATAAAATGGCCTGTAGCCGTTGAAGATGACAAATATTTTTCTGTCTTGCTGAAGTGTGATTGTTTCAACGATACAATTCGAGAAAGCAGCAACTCAATATGTTTCTGTCTGGCGAGGGTCCCATCTTGGTGTAATATTTAAATTAACAAAGGTTTTGAATTTTGTTTTATTTTACAAATAGAATAATGTTATTATGTTGTAAGGAATATTTATATATAAAATAATAATTAAAAGATTTCAAATAATTAAAAAAAATTAGAATCAATTTATGGAATTTCAAGTTGCTCCCTTTTCGAACTGTGCTATTGTCATGTTTACAGTCCATCGGTTGCTTTTCAGTTCGAGCAATACTTCTTCTTTATGAAAATATCTACGCCAGCCTCTTAAGCCTAGAACTACACACACATAAATCTGCAAGACCTGACAAGAATTTCGAATTATTAGTATTCTTGAGAACTTCTTCTTGCAAATTTCGCCAAACATCTTTTTTTTTTATTTATTAGCAAGTCGATTAGAATTTTTTACAATTTTATTTTACAATGTCCTGACACTTTTCTGGAAAAAGATTTGTCGAAAAATATGCTTTTTTTACCAGAATTGCATATAAAAATATCCAACTGGGTTTGCGAGACCCGGCACGTAGTCCGCGTGTATAAACGAAACGTGCATGTAGTTCTAAGATTAATAATGCATGACTCACATGTGATGATATTTTTATATTTAGCAGGACGTAAATAGTGAGTATAGTAGGCTAGAAATATTACTTTTACTACGTCACGATAACGTTACTTTTCTTCAGGATAAACGAGGACATGTGATAGTGGATATGTATCTATTGTCTCGATGTGTAAAACGAGTATTTTGTGCTTAGCAAATAAATATATCTAATAAAAATAAATATCTAGTAAAATAATGAAAATCTATTGCGTGATAAATCTATATATTGTACCCCATTTACGTTTTGCTGAGATGGTTTTAACGGGAAGTGATTCTTCTTCCTTTCACGATACGATATATGGAAGATTCACGGAGCGATTAGGAACTGTATTCTTAGAAGCCGCGCGTGTCATATTTATAACGTCTATCTAACTGGCGTCTAAGCGAGTTGTCGATTAAACATTGCTTATACTCGCGATGTATGTGTAATACGAGATGTTTTTGATTAATCGCACTTTCTGCTAATTATACGTGCGCAAGGTCGCGAGGAAACGTTGTGTGTGAGTTTCTGCATCGTGAAAAATCATCTCTCGCAGATCGCGAACAAACCTTAGCACACTATCTACTTTTTTTATTAATATAATAGTAGTATCCTTAAATTTTCAGGCGCTTCAGTACGTGTTTGATGGTTGTTGCTCACGAGGACGGCTTACGTTACACCGTCGCCATTACAATCGTTACGTTAATCGCTTCTAATGTTCATGTAAGATTAGTATCTGCAATCAGACTAAAAATAATGGAAGTCCCTTTTCATTATCCAGTTTATAATAATTATTCAGGTAACACAAATATTTAAGAAATATCGCAAGATAATGTTCTGAATAATTTTCATTTAAAATTGTCGTTCGTTAGAAATCTCAAATTTTTATGTTACTTGGAAAGCGATTGTTACCAAAAATCTAAATAAGAAGGTAAGTAATCTATGAAAGCGTGAAAACGGAGCGTCCGTTTCTCATACCGTGATTTTTTAATTTTTTCGTTATTGAATTACGCGCATCTTTCCAAAATGAGTTTGCCGGATTCCTCGTACTCCTGACGCGACAGCCACATTTGCTGGAACGAACCTAAAGAGCTGAGGATTGAGCCGCCGATCCAGGCACCATAACGTCGCTCGCTCGAGCTATTAGCGCTGATTATTTTCAGTCTCATGCTCTGCGAAAAAAAGTTGCGATGCCATAAATCGAAAAATTCGAAACTCGGTAATAAATAAATTGATATGAATTACAGAATGAGCTTACCGGAGGGGTCTTACTGGCCAAGTCCCGATTCAGTCTATCGCTGAATCCTTGAAGACAAGAGTTGCCGCCGGTCACCACCACGCTGCCATATAGACTCTGCAATAAAGATTTCCTTATTTTATAACTAGTATAAAAATAATAATATAATAATAGTACAAATAGCACGTTAATATAACATATGCATAGTTATATAAGAGTTTAAAGTTCGATCATTTTGAACAAATTTATGAAAAAAATAGATGGATATTTTTAATAGTTATAATTATTTTTACGTTGTAATTATTTAATTGAATAAGATGAGTATACTTAAATTTCATTACTGCTTTTTATGAAATAAATCCATTTTTCAGGTAAAATTTATGACATAATTATATAATCAGATTCCATAGATAAAATCGATTTCAAAGAGAAGTTTATAAATCTTATTTAATTATTTAATCATCAAAATGAACTTTGTGCATAATAAAAATTTAATTCCGGAGATACACGTACTGGTCTGATATCCATATCGCACATTCCGACACTCGTGGTGACCAGAGGGCCGACTCCTAAAATACTCGCGCCCACACCCTTAACATTACTGGGATCGAAGAGAGCTTCGGGTATCATGAGCCTCACGGATCCGTAGTCATCGTTGTAGCCAGTCGGAAATTCGAAGTGCTTCATAGGTAGAGTGTTCGCCATGTCTTCGTCGTAGGGACTGTCCGACACTTGTAGACAGTTCATCTGAAAGTCCTGCAGCAACTCTCGAACCATGTAGCTCAACCAGGACGACGTTGGTTGCGATCCTGGTCGTTTCGTCCAACGAGGTGGATCTCTCTCTCGTACCACATCTAGAAGAAGCATGAATTTGTTAATAAAAATCTTCAATAGAGAAATTATATTAGAATTCCTTGCAGTTTGTTGGAATCTAAATTGTGCCTTTTATTTCAATTGAAAATCAACCAAAAAGGATGCGAGAAATAATTATAATAATCTGTTCTGCGTTATTATAAATTTCTTTTTCTAGGATTATAAACTTGAAACGGTCAAACAGGCTATATGTGTGTATCGAATTTTCTAGCTAACATTGTAAGATAAACTCTAAACAGTAAAAACAAGTCATATATATGCCGAATTCTCTATTATGTTGTGCCTTTCTATCTTTTTTAGTCCTAAGAATTAGAAAAAGATGAAAAGTAAGTTAAACCGAGATTAAAATTAACCTGCATTGGTAGAAATGAACATAAGACAGAATAAAGATAATTCTAAACTCTACGAATCGCATTTCGATAGCCTCTATACTCCGTTCCTTGAAAACGAGAAGAGAGTTCATCCACTATCCATTTTAACATTTTATACATACTTAACTAAAGGAGAACTTTACGCATTTTCTCTTCAATTCGAAGTAATCAACTGCATCCTTCATACTAAACTTATCATTTTCGGTCTGTCTACCTTTGCTGGCGACGAGACAAGCCGGTACCAGCTCGACGTCCTTCTCCTCGAAGAACTGTCTACATTGCATAGTGATGAAGTCACCGCCTAAGGGACTCTTGACGATCCCCTGGGTGATAACGTAACCGTCGTGGACCGGCACCGCGCTGGTGTGCGTGGCACCGCTATCCACGACCATCGCCGTGGACCTGCCGTTCGCGTAAGCTGCCAGCACGGCGTTCTTGCAGATATACATGGCCGGCACGTTGAACTTCTCGAACATCAGCTCCAACAGCTTCTCGCGCTTCAGTCTGGTGTTCCACGGGCACTCGGTCATCAGGATCGGATGGTGCTCGGCTAAGGCGTGCAATCGTTGCTTGTACGTGTACTCGGTCAGTCGCTCGAACATGTCCCAGTCGTCGATCATGCCGTCCTTCATCAGGCTCACTATCTCCATATCTGAGTTAAAATTGGACGTTTCAATGTTGCGAATGTTCTAAGAGTACGCGAGTAGTACAGTCTAAAAATTTGCTGGCAATGATATTGTAATTTTACTAATTAATCTTGTGTACCTTATACTATAAATATCATGCGCTTTGATAAGAAATATTTATAGTTGAAATATTATATATGTATTAAAGTTTTTTTACGTAATAAATATTTCATATAGAACACTTCATGATGCAAAAAAGTAATTCCATATGAAAAAGTATAGAATAAAATTTTTTCATACAATTGAGACTTTGCTTTTGAACAAATCGATTTAAAAAAAATTCTGGAATCCCTGCAATTGATTACTAAGTTTTTATTAATATCGCGGAAAACGATTTATTTTTATATTTCTTATTTATTATTTTATTTCTATTTTATTTAAATTTCTATTTATTTTTATTTATTATTTTATTTTCATTTCCCACTCAACAATAACTGCAATGTAACATGTCTTGTATATAACAGTTATATTATCGAATAGGAAATTTTAACATTGACGTTATATTATTGGAATGTCGATTGAAATATCGGACTTTCGAATAATTAGTCGCGGTAAAGGCCACATACGTGGGATTATTATTACACAGAATATAAAATGAAATAATCTAAAACACGTTTTCGCTTTTGATAAATATCTCGTGTCATTATATTTAATCATATTTCGTATTGTTATATTTAATCAATTTATTTTTCGCAAATTTGAAAATCGAAATAAAATGCGATGGCGTACCCTTCTTTCGCACTTGGATAGCCGTGACGTCGATGTTGTAGTGCTTTCTGGTGACGTTGTTGCAGTCAATCCCGCCGGGATCGGCGGGTTCCTCCCACACCCCGAGGGTCGTCGGGATCTCGGCCTTCGGCGTGTCCTCGCCGCCATATCCCACGCGGAGGTTCTGGTGTCCGACGTCGAAGATGATAGCACCTACCTCGTCTGGCGTAACAATCACGGACGGCCACGCGGAATTAGTGCGGCGTATAAACGCAATCCTTTTTCTACTCGGAATAATTATGCGGAGCGCGGCCCCGTACTTACCACCGCCGTAGACACCACCGCTCATAGTATCTGAAGGGAGAGGAAGCCTGGCGCATGCCCGGATGGACTGTCTCACCCTAGCAGTGTGTACCTTACCCTGTATATATATGTATATATACGTATACACACACACACACACCCACATATTCGTATATGCAAATGTACATGCACACATTCCCGAATCTGTACGAACTGAGAGAATTGCGTGGCTGTGTCCTCTCAAGTCTAATCGATCGCTAGTCATAGCGATAAATCTAATAATCTTTTTATAGAATATTAACATAATTACTATATTCACAATAATTTAATTTAATATTTTTAAATAACTGTTAAATGGTAATTTATTTATAAATTAAATCGCCATGAGATCGCTTAAGCCTTAAAAAAAGAATATTACGAAAATAAATCATAACTGTTCTCAATTATCTTGCCTGTCTACGAATCATGTGATTTATTAAATCAAAGTTCGGTTATCATATTCAGTTATGGCGTATACAAAGTCTGTTAGGTAATTAATTTTTGTTTATTCGCGCTCGTTTGTCCAGCTTAATATGTTGCTTGTAAAATTTGTTCCTGTTACATTATACATTCAGATTTGAGAGGAATATATTACGATTTCTTTTATCTTTTGAAGTCAAATTGATATCAAACTGTTCATACTCAATTAAATTAAATCTGTCAACATTCAAGCTATTAAAATACCTAATTTCCGCGATGATGATACGAAATAAGCACAACATATAATAAAACCATCAATCAGCATCGCGGAGGAAAAAACGTCAGAATTAATATTTCTTTTGTGAAAGGAGAATAAAGTTCTTTTAATAATATCATAAAAATTGTATTGCACCTTTTGCGTCAATCAACTGTTGCATTTTAACCTTGCAAAATAAACTTGCCAGGGCAGGCTTTATCGGACGGGAGGCAGGACGGACGGACGGGTGAAGAAACACACAGGCACGAGACGTGCACGGTTTTCCAATATGGAATTAGTGTTGTATATTTTACAAAGTAAATAGAATATAAACAATCTAAAGTCGTCTAAAACACAATAGTACGAATTTCGTGGTAAATCATTTCGTGTGTCGTAAAGATAGACGATATATCATCAACAGGGCGACTCCCTTCGCTTTCCTCCACCTCGCGCGAATGACTCGAGGACACGAAATAACAGGGGAGAGGCATGGGGGGATGGGTACGGGGTACTTAAACCGGCTGATCGAAAAATCGTCGTCACCCGATCGAGTGTTGTAAACGAGGGGTAAACCCAACCAGCCGACGGGTGACGTGTCGGCAAAAACTGATTCGATGGCGACACGTGGCATTATCACTGCGATAACACTCGCGAAACAGTACTTCTCTCGTGTACCTAATAATTTCTTCATCAATTTCTAGATCATCATCGTCATCATCATCCCTCGGGGTCCGTCGATCGTTAATCGACGCAGACTGGCATCGCGTTTAACGTTTCTTTTTCTTCTTCTTCTTCTTCTTCCATCTCTTTTTCATCTCTTCTTCTCTCGGGAGGGGGGCTGGGGGTCCCGGATGGTGCGTGATGCACGCGGCAGTTTACGATGAGCGAGGTGTACAATGGGTACAGTAGTAATAGACAGCTTACAGACATTACGTTTCGGCCGTTACGTTTACGCTACGTGGTAACTCGTCTACTAAGACTAGGTTCACGCCCGGCGTCCGTCGCGTTCGAGGTTTTCTTCTCGTGGTGCTCAACGATCTCGCTTTATTGGCATCGTAAATTTCTTTTCTCGCAGATCTACGAGCGCCGCACGCGACGGGCGTCAGGTGTGAACCTAAACTACGATGCTTCATTCAGTCTCTCGCGGATAAGTTAAAACGACACTGACGACAACGACGAATGATCGCGTTTACTTTCTCTTCGTTTAGACGGTAATATTCGATGGAGCAGCGGAGAATGGTGCGTTTTTGGATTTTGGCGCGATGAAACGGATGGATGCTCGAACGAATCGACGGGAATGACTGGAAGACAAGGGGGGAATTGTTCGGAGGTCGCGTATTGCTCGCTTCGATATGCATGTGCAAGCGTCTCGCGCCAGAGACACGTGCGATTTGTTCGGAGAACGATTCGCGGGGGAGGGTGGTGGCTCGGTCGATCTCGGTAGATATCTCTTCGCGGTCGTTGGTCGCTTCGTAATAGAGCAAGATGGCAGTTACCGTTAGAATTTCACAGTTTTTTTAATTATAATCGTCGCGCGATACTTTTTATCGTAAAGTATTGATTGGAGGACTGTATACGGGGTGTGTACGCGTGCGGTGCCGCCGTACAGGGGTCGTCGCGTGGAGGGAAGAAGTCCGAGGTGGGCGCGGACCGTACGCCGCCAATTCAACTAACTATAGGATTATTACACGGAGCGTGTGGATAATAAAAGCGTGGCAGTTTATTACGGGATCGTCGTCGTCGAAACGCCCCGCGGAAACGGCTCCGCGGGGACCCCGCGTCCACTTCTCTTTCTCCGCCACGATATTAGAACAGACAACAACGTAGAGCTCGTGCCGCCCCGCTCGAGTGCTCGCGCCCGAGCGGCGCGGTGCGTAAAACTTCTGGCGGTCCAGGGGAGGAACCGATAAACGGCAGCTTATAGACTCTCTCTGTCTCTCTCTCTCTCTCTCTCTCTCTCTCTGTTAAACTTAACTTTGTTGCGAACGACCGCGAACGCGGCCGCCGGTTCGCGATCGCTCGCCCGTAATCGTTAGCCCTAAAGTACTTAAGCCGAGGAAATAATCTTGACGTCGGGACCGATCCTCGCCGGTTGGCAGTTTACGGAGCACGTGGTCGAGCACGTCTGACGGACCGCGTTTCTCGTCGACGTAGGCCGGGAGCAGGACGAAGGAGCACGTGGAGCTTGGTATCACCTGAATCGGCTGGCGCGATCGCCAATTCGCATTAACGAAACGACGGACCGCGGCTTAACGCTAAATTCTCGCGCGGCTTTTTTCCTTTCTTCCTTACTTCTTACTTCTCTTCTCTCTCTCTCTCTCGTCGCTACTTTTACTCTTTTAACTCTCTCCTCCCTTCTCGCTTCTTCTTTACCCTACGACGGGGGTTCTCGCGTACGCGTCGGAGGCTATTATACGTATTTACACCGCGATTACGAAGTCACGGACGTTTCGTTGGCTGTTGTGACCGCGATCGAAGTCGCACTCGGCCTCGCTTAGCTCAAACGCGTCGGAGAAGCCCGAGGGTGGGTCCAGCTTGGGGACGAACAGGTTTCCTGATCCGTCACGCTCCTGGTCCCGATTGGCACAGGGATTGCCCGACTGGTGCTTGGGATGGCCAGGCCCGGAGATTGGCCCGAAGTTGGCACGGGCCTCCTCGCTGGTATGACGCGCCAGCTGTAACATCCTGAGCACAAAAGGACCTCTCTTTATCTTATTATCTTGAATCCTGTGTGACATATTTAGTTTGAATTTGAAAAAAAAATGCATAGTTCGGAAAATATATATTCAGCTATCGGCTTTTAATTTGACTGGTTAATAATTAATTTAAATATTTCATGGATTTTCAATGTTAATAATTTTATTTATATACTATGTATTTAGAATTTTAATAAACTATTTTAAAATTTATAATCTAATATCAAGTTTTAATAATCAACGTGTTAAATCGTTGACTGTAAATTTTGATACTCAAATGAATGATTAGTAGAAATTGATAATCGACCAGCGACAGGCTTACTTGGGTCGTCCCCTTCCAGGAAACGATTTTCTCTCAAAAATCGGTGAGGGTTCTGTAGACGTGCTAGATTCTGGTCCATGGTACAGGAAGTCTGCAAGCAAACGTTTCCCCGTTCTCTTACTCCTAATTCGCCGAATGTAAATGATTAATCACAAGTGCACTCGCGATCCCGCGGCAGGCGCTCTGTCGTGGATCTACATCGCGCGACGCATAACAGGCAGGTTCGTGCGACAAGAGTTGCAACCAAGGAAGCATATATCGCATACAACATACGTGCATCGAACAAAAACTGCGCCGGGAAAAGAAAGAAATCGACGGCAGTGCGAGAGTGCTCGCAGCTGGAAGCGGGCGGAACACGCGGGCTTCGCGGAAACGGAAATCGAAGCGTGGGATTTTCGGGTGCGGGAGCAAAAATTCTACGGCTGAATCTCCAGCGAGGAAAGGACGCGTCGAAAAAAAGAGTGAAAAAAACCCGGAGCCTTTCGCTTCTAGTCCAAGAAGCTGCCTTCTATCCTACTGCTACACTTCTGAGGAGAAGAGAGAGAGAGAGAGAAGAGAGAAAGAGAGATAAAGAGAGAGACAGAGAGAAACATTGAAAAAGAGAAAAAAAGAGAAAGAGAGAGAGAGAGAGACAGAAAGAGGTGAAAATATTGCATACTGTGGACGCGCGAGTCGGCCGCAGATGCCGAGTGGTGCGAATCGACGAGGTGATTGGAAGACTCGGTTCGGCTGCTGGTCCCGACTTCCGTGTCGCTGTCCGAGCCCAGGGTGTCGTACTCTTCCGACTCGGACTTGCCCTGACTGACCTTGTGCGCTTTGTGCAACGGCGCAGAGGACGAACGGCCTCCGCGCACCTTAGTGTACCGGTTGCAATCCGACTGCAATCAGACGGAATTGGTTTCCATGAGATGACACACCGCGGTATCGCGCCGCCGCCGCCACCGCCGCCGCGCCTATCCCGGCGGCGGTCTCTCTCTCGACCGGAGAAGCGATTAGAGCAGAATCGTCGAGGATCGTGACTGTACGCGGGTTCCCGCCTGGACCGGCTCAACAATTCATCCCGCCGGGATTGCTACGCGAGTCGACGTGTCACGGGGATCTCGAAAGATGCTCGCCAGTGAAGCGGACAATCCTCGGGCGGTTGGGAATTAAAAGGAATCGAACGTTCTCTCTTGCAAAAATACATTCCCATTTATTTTAATCCGAATATATTTGTGTTAAATTTATAAAAATATTAATTTCTCTTCTCTAATTTATATTTTACAGAAGCTAAATCATTGTTAAATCGTTCATCGTTAGTTCGATAATTATTAAATCGAAATAAGCCATGTAGAGAAATTTTATTTGTTAACAATAAAAAGTTAACAAAGTTAATCTTTTTCTCTACAACTTTTTATTTTTTATTTTAAACAGTCAAGAAAGGTATGTTTTATTTTTTTTCTCTACTAGTAATGGAAGGAAAGAATACTTTTGTCACCATCTTCTACAGAAACTCTAGTCTACTTTGCCGAACTGGGAGTCGCGGGAACGATGAATCATGAGAGAGTTTTATGCTACTGCTAACAAAGCTATGACGAGATTCGGCGACAGATGCAAATGTGTAAATGACGAGCACGTTCGACAAGTATAGGTCTAATCTGCTCTAAACAATACTTTAATACCTCGATTCTCGCGAGCCGCCTCAGAACACTTGCGAAACGAAGCGAGACGATGGGACCAGCAGTCGCAATCATGTAACTCGCAATGATATTCACTCGTACTAATCAGCGTCAAGATTTCGTTGTTGAAAAAAAAAGGGGAAGACGTCCACGTTTTTTTTTTTTCGAATTGATAGAAAAGACCAAGAAGATTTCACGCGCGAATTAAAACTCGTGATAACTGATTAGGTCATACTGATCACGCGCGAGACAAGAAACTCGAAAGAAAACTCACATCGAGCATGCGAGAGCGAGTGACCTAGTATTCGCACAGGGGATCTGCTAGAGGTTCTGATTTGCGTCGCGAGGGTAAGGTGATCTCGGTGCATTGATCGGGGTGCGCATGCAATTATTGCAGGTGTAACGAAGCCGGGAATATATGAGAGTGAATGATAAAAGCAGTGACAGATCATCATGCTTGCGCATTTCTTCCCGCACGTTTAACGCCATTGTCTGCTTGAATATAAATGTGTACCTCTTGCATCGTTGCAAAATCTCAATTCTGATGCATCACGATCTCAATTATATGTAAAATTGCGACTTTTGTATTAATTTATACTTTGTTCTGATTAAAAATATTACAAATTACAAAAAGTCTAGATGAAGATAAAAAAGAAAATTGAAAAATTTTAGAGTTCAAAAATAACTAAAATTTCTTTAAATTAAATTTATTTTATTTAAAGAAAAATAGATATATTATATATATGTGTGAATTGCTATCTTGCGTAAATTGCGCTCTTCAGTTGCAAGAAAGAAGTTAGAAGAACGAATCGTGAAACAAGAATTAAGACCGATTTTTCCAATTTCTTGGTAAGCTAACTAATAGTTAAATCATGTATCTGTCTTTGTTTTATCTTCAAATGAGATAAGTTCAGACTTATAATTATTTTAGACCCTAATAATAATTTTATTATTAGGGTCAATTTTATCAAGTACCTATTAGACTATCCGACGATTAAAAATAGATATTAAAATTTTGTCATATTTATAACCTGATATTTTAATGAGTATTGACCATCCTGCTATCTTTAATCGTCGGTTAGTCTAATAAGTGGTTGGTAAAATAGGCCTTAATAATTAAATCATACGTCTAAACTTATCTGATTGGAAGATAAAACAAAACCAGACGTATGATTTAACTATTATATAAATTAGCTTACCAAGAAGCTGAAAAAACCGGTCCTTAGAGACAAGAAAGAATATTACGCGATTGGAAACTGCGCGCGACAGAAACGTGCGGCGAGAAGACGGTAATTCTAACAGCGATAGATCGACGGACGATACCTCTCGTAACTGAAGGGTATCGGCAGTGGAGAGACGAGGGTCGTGATAGACAAAGGTCTGAAGAGGCGCGGCAGAATTGCAGCGGCTGTCGCCTCCTGCAGGAACGCTTTCCTCCAGCTGGAACGTGGCGTACGGGTAGATATCTTCCGAATATTCTACAAGCATGTTTAACAGACGATTCATTAATAATGACTTCCGGGCCGCAATCGTTTGCCCCTCACGCGATCTCGATTTCTCCGTATAGAGAAAGAGAGAGGGAGAGGGAGAGAAAGGGGGAGAGAAAGAAAGAAAGAGAAAAACAGTCCTGTCCCCGTGTTTTGTTTTATATTACGTTTTATATTACTGTTAATTTTTTACGGAAAGAAACGAGCTCGATCTCATCGACGCGAGCTGGTCTGTTTATCTCACCTGGTATTTTCTCAAGCGTAGCCATCTCGTGGATCGGCGAGCGTAGCGGTTTACGCACGGTGGCGTAATATTGCTCGCGCTGCTCCATGTTCTGCTTATTGTCTAGAGCGGCCGCGGTTTGCGCGTCGTGCAGGCTCCCGATATCGCCCATAAACGGACCTGCAATTAGTACCTTAAGATATAGTGATCATAACTTCGAAATTAATCGAGCGATTAATTTTTTCCTAAATTGCAAAAACTGCATTATTCATCAATTTTATCGCAAATCCCCGATAGAACAAGAAGTCACAAAAATGTCAAAACGAAATGTAATAATTATGTCATTTTATCATTATTTTAGCGTTAGTTTAATGATTGTATATATTAATTATATTAATATACTGTTTATGTATATATTAATTATATTAATACATACAAATATTAATATATAAAAATATACAATATTAAAATATATAAATATTAATGTATACAAATTTGTATATATTAATTATATTAATTATTCATTATGCTGTTAAAAAAGGTACTTTTGCTATGATTACTTTTGATACTTATAATCTTAATTTTAGAAGATTGTATGCGTATAGGACTAACGTTTGCGGAAGCAGTAGAAAACAGCTCCGGCTGCGGCGATGACCGCGAATGAGCTTAGCACCAAAGGTACGATGAGCTTCAGATCCGAATACATGGAGGTGTGCTGGGGAATGTAATGATCGATCTCGATGGCGGACATGGTCGTGCTAATGTGTGGCTGCAACGTCGTTATCTTGTACTCGGCTACTGACGAGCCGGCATTGTTGTGGGCCCTTATGCGGATGTCATAAGTGGTCCCCGGCTGCAGTTCGCTCAGAGTATACGTCTTTTGCACCTGCAAGTCGCGTATAGTCCATCGTAATAGTCCCGTAATGGTTAAATATTAAGGCTGTGTTCCAAAATTCACTGTCAGCGCTGAAAATCTATAGTATACGTTACGTGCACTATAGATTTTCAGCATTGGCAATGAATTTTGGAACACATCCTAAATCGTCTTTAAGAGAAATCAATACTTAGCAATATTTATATATAATGATAATATAATCCAATATAGCAAAACGTCTGCCTTGTGAAAAATCTGAATGAACAAAGATTTTGATGATAATATATTTATATAGGTCGTCTCGTTTCTCAACTTCTTACTTTTTTGGACAATATTATAGATTAAAAACTGTGACAAATATTGATTTACCTCGACATTTTGGCTAAAAAAAAATCAACTAACGAAAAATTGATGATAAATTAATGAAAGAATCCGATATTAATTTTATAATCTTTACAACAAGCTTTTATAAAAAAAGTCAATGAACTTTTTCCGTTTATTGCATGTACGTCTAACGAAATAAAATTTCCTCGCACTCGCATACCTCTATATTATTCGAGACCAGCGTCCAGATGCCCTCGCCGCTCTTCTTGTACTCCAGCTCGAAGAAAGTTATGGGACACCCACCGTCGTTCCACATGCTTAGATGCAGAGTGATCCACGAAACGTTGACCGTAACGAATTTGTCGCCGGTGCCGGGCGAGTCGTCCGGCTTGGAGCCCTTCGTGGTCGCCTTGACGATCTCGCTGGGTCTGCCCATGCCGATGCGATTGTACGCTGTCAGGTACATCTGATAGTCGTTGCCGCACCAGAGCCGCGACAGAACGAAGCTGCTCACTTTGTGCGACACCTTGAACTCCTCCCACTCGCCCGACTCGCGTTTGTAGTGTAAGATATAGCCGCGGATCGGCGAACCGCCGTCATCGCCGTTCTTCCACTGCACGTTGATTGAATTGCTGCTGGTACTGGTCGCGTGTAATAACGGCGCCGCAGGTGGAACTGAAAAGGACGAATTTTGATTTATCGACCGTTCGCTGTGATACAGTTTGACCGTACATTATTGCGAGTTTATTGAAAAAAATCTCATTTATATCCCACTAATACTAATATCGACATTAATATTTTATTTCTTCGAATTTATTTTATATTATTTTCTTTGTAAATAATTCAATTTAACCTTTAGAGGACGGTTAGTCTGTTTTTAGGCGCCAGAAGGGTTGCTTATTTTTCGTAGTATAACACAATATTACATATAAAAAAATTCCGCGTTAAAAATTTAAATAATCATGAAAAAACCAGGTCCTCTAAAGGTTAATTGATTTTTGCACAATAAATTTTTCAACAGCTTATTTTTGAAATCAAATAGAGAAATAAATAATATTATGTTATTAATAATAAATGTCGCGTGATTATTTCACCAAATGAGAATTGCATTTACCTTGTACGGTTAAACGATGTGTTATTTGATCGGATCCATGGCGGTTCTCCACGAAGCAAGTGTAATTTCCGCTATCTTCCCTATGAAGCTCACTGATCTGCAAGGATCCATCGGGACGGAGGGACACCCTCGCGGATGACTTGACTGTCTGACCCCATTGCTTCCAAATTACCGAAGGTTCGGGCTTGCCCACGCTTTGACAGGGCAGCGTCACGTCTTGCTTCCACGGTACAACGAGCGTGCTGCCGAACGAGTATATAGCGGCGCGAACTATAACAGAATAAACCGTGCGAGCCTTCATCGAGCGTACGAAATAATCGCAGTCATCTAAGTTTAGCTTTTATCAACCGTGCGGAACAAACTCGGGGAAAGTGAAATCTCTCCCTGACGGGAAAGATTTAAAGTTCGCGATAAAGAGTTTGCGGGGAGACTTCCAAGGCCGTGGAGAAAATAAAAAGCGCGCGGCTCATTAACAAACATACGGCGCTCGGCTGTCCCGTTTCCGGTCAACTATAGACAATTCGTTTAGCCCGTGAGACGGATGTTTATACGATGGGCGAATGAACGGCGCTCCGAAACGTAACTTTCGCAAACTAGTCCAATTTGCGCGCCGAAAGCGCAACTCATGGAACTTCAAGTTTCACGACCGGAGCAAAGTTGCATATTTTCGATGTACCGGCATACTATGTTACGCGAACTACCATCGCACTCTCGTGCAATCTTCCGGATATCGATAAAGTATGTCAGGTGTACGAGAACAGCACATCGAGATTCGCGTATTAATAAAACAAAATATATAAAATATTCTTAGAACGTACATACATAAAAAAAATTTTTTTAATATACGTGGAATCCTCTAAATCTTAGAGGATTTTACTTTTATGTTGATCTCAAAAGGATTCCTTTGAAAACAAGAGAAAAAATAGTAAAAACAAGAGTCCCAGATAGAACAAGAAATAAAAAACTGTCAAAATGACATAAAAATGACTGCAAAATGTCATTATTATGTCATTTTATCGCTGTTTTTAGCCTTATTTTAATGTCATTATAATTTTTGTCCTACCTGGGGTATTTAAGAGAGAAAAAACTATTTTTCACTTTATTTTGAAAGAGAAAATATGTTTGCTGTAAAACAGTGAGCTTAGAATACAAGATTATAGGAAAAATCACTTTAAACGTGAAATACTTTCTTTTGGGTTTAGACATCGTTTTTAGAAATATTTTAAGAAACTGGTTAAATTTAATTTTTTCGCAGACAATACTCGCGAGACTAATTTGAAATAAAAAGTAATTGCTTTACCCTCGCTGGAAGGTGAGACCGTGATGGACGGGGTTTGCGGACCCTCGCCGACCGAGGTGACCGCCGCGATCGTGAACTCGTACTGGCTCCTCTTGTGCAGGTCCTCGGCCTGGTAGCTGGTCTGGTAAGGCGGCAGGGCTCTCCTGTGCCATTTGCCCTCCGATCCCAGTCCGCGGATGTGCACGTTGTAGGAGGTGATGTTGCCGTTGCTCTTCAGGGGCGGCTGCCAGGAGACGATGATGGACGTGGCCGAGCTGACGACCGCCTTGATGGCGGCCGGCATCTCCGGCAGGTCCTCCTCGGTCACGCAGTAGAGGGGCGACGAGGAGACGCCGTCGCCGGTTCTCGTGTACGCCAGCACCTGGATCGAATAATTCGTGTACTTCTCCAGGCTGTGGAGCACCACCGTCAGCGCGGTCGTGATCTTCATCTCCGGCTTGACGGACTCCGTCAGCGCGTCCGTGTTCTCCCACATGACCTTGTAACCCTTCAGGATCCCGTTCAGGCTGGAGTCGGGCGGGGACTCCCAGGAGACTTGTAGGGACATCGACGAGAGCGCGGTGCAACGCACGTCCTGGGGAGGACTGCTCGGAACTGGAATATTTCAGAGTTTTATTTCAAAGATTGGCGTGGTAGTCTCTCGTATTGCAAATATCTCCTATTACAATTTTATACCTGTGTATATATAACTTTGTTATTTAATATATATAAAATTTGTTTAAAAACGAGAATTTAGAATTGATATATTATACTATATAAAACCGATGAATTATGAGGTTAATAAATTATTATTATAATATTTCAGTATGTTGGAATAAACGGGACAAAATAGTACCAACTGAAAGTAACGCGGTATTAAAAGATTGCAAATTTATAACAATAATAATGATCTAATATATCCATATAGATATTCAGCCGTATGTTAATTTTAATAAAAATTATGACATCGCTGAACCGAATATATTTTTACGATTGCAATAATCTGAGAAATATGAACGGCACGGCTCATAAAACTCGTATTGCATTTAAAACGTCGATATTCGTCGCATATTCGAGGATGAGGAGGTGACTATACGCGCGGAATATCTCAAGAACGGGGTTCAGGTGGAAAGTTTTTTTAAAGAGGCACGACGCCGTCGCGAGTCGCGGGCGATGTTTGCTCCTACGCGCGATCGGAAATATCGGAGTGCACTTGGAAGTTTCGTCGGGTCCGCCGCCCGACGCGGATAGGATTAAAGAAGTTATTTGCGAGCGCGGATGCCGCATCTGAATTTATTATTTATTCGGAAAGTCGTGCAGGCGCGCGGCCGCATGCGGTCGGTATTCATAGGTCGGAATTCATGATAGGCTCGCGAGAAGGCGCGAATATTATTCTCTTCATGAATTTTTGAAGCTTCTCGGGTCGAGCCCCGACGCGAAAATAGACGTCTAGACGAGAGAGAGCTTCGCTCTCCCGCGCTCGCAAGCGCGTGCCCCGATCGATCGCGCCGGATATGTTAATTCCAGTTCGCGCCCGATATGCATATTTTTATCGTCGTTCAATTCGTCGTAGAACCGACGAAGACGATAAATATGTCATTTCGTTGAAATTCAACTGTTAAACCCGCCGTTGATGAACGACGTTGATAAGCTGGATTTAAAACTGGATATTTCTATTTTTAACATCACTCCATCTTCGAAAGAAGTTTTTAAAAAAATCACCGTTTCATCCGCAATTAAAACACATCTTGCGGCGTCCTCGGCGAATGCTCGCCAACTTGGAAATAAATGTCGATCGACGCTTTTTTTTTTTTTTCACAGTCGCTTACCGTCCTCGAGTGTCGATGCCACAACTTCCTGCGTCATGGGACCGGGTCCGAGGGCGTTGAACGCTTGAACGACCACGCTGTAGCGCGTGAACTTCTTCAAGTTCGTCAAGTGATGCTGGCGTCCGGGCATAGACGTTCTTGCCAGACCCAGGGCGACGCTCGCCGTCGAGATCCGTCTTTCCACGGTTTTATACGTGTACTGCTCCGCCCCCAACCTGAATTTCGCGAGAGAGTGTTCGTTACACCTGGCTCGTATGATTAATTAGTTTGTCGAAAGGGTGTCAAGTGTCTCCTTTTAACCCCAAACTTTGGGCAAAGTTTTGGGAGTAAACTTAGTATTAGATTACCCGGGTTGAAAAATGTAAAGGGAATATGTACATAGCACACTTGGCGGAAAGTAACAAGATAAACTTAAAATAGGATTCAATAAAAAAAATATATATATAAGTTCAAAAATGTAAAAGAAAACAATGACATTGCCTTTCAAATAATATAATTATTCCAGAAAATGCAAGTTATAAAATAAAAAATGCGCGAAGAGAACTGTGCAGATTATATACACAGTAAAAAACATTTCGTACTTGTGTTAAAATTTTCCTGTTTTAGAAAGTTTTATGTTAAATTTCTAACACGGTCGAGTGTTGATTTGATATATCGTCGTTGTGTTACTTAAACTTTTCTATGTTAAATTAATATTAACTATTTTTAAGATTTAAAATAACACAATTTATATTGAAAGTGCATGAATTCTTAGTGACATATTTTATATGTTAAAGTAAATAGATAAATTGTTCTACTTTCCTTTTTTTATCGGTTAACATGTATTAAATTGACATAATTCTTATGTTATTCATCAAGGTTATTCACAAAGGTCAAAATAAAAAATAGATAGGTACGTCTCTCAAATGTTAAAATAACATTTTATCTCAGTTATATTTGACATTATACATATATGTCAATTTAACATAAACTTTGATTTCTGACAGCGTCCAAATGTTAAATTTTTGTGTTAATTTTTTACATATTATTTTTGTTACTTTTTAACGTATTTGCTGTACGTGTTAAATTAACACAAAAATTTGAGTGCATTAATTGGGACATGTGAAATGTGCTAAATTTAACACGAGATTTTTTTACTGTGTATATTAATTAATTATTAATAGACTAATAAATGAAGATAGATATAGACAGTAAAAGTTAGAAATGTAACGTATATTTTGTATATCGATCCGGCTGATATTAATTGACCTACTACAAAGTTAGAGAAAAAATTGATATCGATGAATTTAACTAGTTCGTAGCAAAAATACCGCAATAAAAGCGCACTGGAACGATGTAACAAAACGTAGCCGTAAAAACGGCCTATAGTTTTTCGAGGATTTGTCAGCGTTGCCCCAGGCGGATAAATAACTGACCCCGAGATAGCTCCTCGTTTATTAATGGCGCGTGAATTCTACGGTATCAGCTCTGTGGGCTGAAATACAGGAAGTTGGAGTTCTATGTACGCGCGTGTGTACGTGTGTGTGTACGTGTGTGAGTGAGGAAACAAACCCCTATCTGTCGAGGCGCGTCGTTAAAATAACGGCAGTGTTTTCGGTCGTTACCTGTGTTCCTTGTAGCCGACATGATAACCGAGTATCTCGCCGTTCCATAAATCATGATCGGGCGGATCCCAGGTGACGTTGAACTCGGTCGAGCTGATGGGGTCTACTTTGAGATTTCGCGGCGGACCGCCCGGCTTCTCCCCCTCAGTTGTCGTCTCTAAAATCTGAAAAGCCCGTAAAATTCCCTTTTGAATTCGCTGCCTGGGTCCGTTCACTTTCACCGCTTTCATTAAGTTTTCTTTTTTTCTCCCCCCTCCCCCGCTTAATTGCCGCTGAACTTTTCAACTGCTTCCCAATTTTCGTCCGTAGCGAATTTGAATCACAAAAGGACGATCATGGAATAAAGACAAATTAAATTCTTTTGTAAAACCGACACAGACTCGAAGTAAAACGTTCGAAGAGTATGTACGTCGGTGTTTAAGGAAACGCGTAGAGACGCGGATTACGAGTTGCGGAGAATCAGCGGGAACAGAAAGAAATTCGGTTGGATGCGCCCCGATGTTTCACTTCAAAGCATTCGCGCCGGATATTACGCAGGCCCGCGTGCTTAAACGCGCGAGTTCTTTCCGGCGGAAGGAAAAAAAGAGGCGCGAGAGAGGTGCCCGATATGCCCGAAAGGGCAGCGCGGGGCGCAATTTGAATCCAGGCCAACGACGCGCGACCGCGGCCGCACATCCGTCGAGGGAGGGATTCTCGTTTCGGGGTGAGATGGCACCCCCCCCCCCCCTTTTTTTTCACGCGCGCAGGAATATCGATCGGGCTCGGCTCTCGTCACACATCGGTGTCCCGATTGTTTTAATTCTCCGGGGGAGAGGGGGGGGGGAAGAGAATGACGACCGGGCCGGCGAGGAAACGATCGTCCGACCAGAGTGCAATTTGACTTGTAAATGTTCGGCCTGGCCCCGATACCTACGTCGCTCGCTTGACTCCGACCCAATTCGTTGTCCGCGTACATCCGGAACTGGTAAGTGACCGCAGGACGCAAACCGCTCACGTGGCCGCGAGCACGTGTCCCCGGTACCGTCGTGTGGAACGTGTGGTCGTGCCATACTTCTGCAAAATTGAACGATCATCTTGCGGTTTAATCCTCGGGTCAACGGTCCAAAACGTCGATTAGCTCTGCTGCTTATATATAATTATACCGATCCGCGGGCTGACATTTATTAGCTCTGCTCTTGTTAATATTTCAAATTATTATTATTAAACTCCGGGAATTAATGTTTCCGGGAAGTAATGTTAACAACTAATGTAAGGCGGATACGTCAACTTTGACACAACTGTAAAGATTTATGTAATTGAAGAGATTATTTACACTGAAGATGGCCGAAACCAATGCGCCGAAACGTTCGTAGAATATTTTTAATTTATTTTATGTGATTACATTGAGAGCAACCACCAACTAGCTCTGGCTCAAAAAGCGATTGTCTATTTAATTTATTTTAGTATAATTAATATATAATTTTGTTATTTTGACATTAGTTTTATCTATTATTTCTAATTTGCGATCGAGAATCTAGAAGCAGAACTTGCGAAATATCTAATGGTATCAGATTTTTAGTAACTTATTTCTAGTTTTTGTAATAAAGAGTGAGACCAAAAATCGCCTATTTGGCGACCCTTGAATTCCGACTTGAATTTGGTACTAAACGATAGTTATATATAAGAC